>JAGDYQ010000113.1:816741-1073692 GCA_021962125.1 Bulinus truncatus
ATATGCCATCAGATACTTTAAAACACATGCAGATAATTATATATTTATTCACATGAAAAAAAAAACATGTATTGTCACAAACTGAAACCTCATCCTTAACTCTATTTAGCTATTAGCCACACCCTAGCGATTAATTAAGCCAAAAAGCCTCATTATCAATAGGCCTACTTGGTACAACACGGTCGTCCGAGATGTCGCCACTTTTGATCATATCTTTCAGCCGTCGACAGATCACGAGGAACGACTTTCCCCTGTTGCTTTGTTGTTTTAACCCATCAGAAATGTCGACTTCGGTGTCCTGATTCCCCCCCCCCACACGCACACACTCTCTCAGAGTCATGATCACCTATTATTCAGTTCATCGCGTTGAATGGTATGCAAAATAAATACGGAAATACAAAGTGAATAAATTTAAAAGTACGTACTTCTATATGTCTGGACAGTATAATGTCTTTCCCAACTTACACAGTGCCACTAGTTAAACATCCAGTGGCGTCAACTGTGAAGGGGTTAGGTGGTTGCAGGCCCGTAGCGAGCGGGTGGCTGGGGGCCGGGCCCCCCTGCGTTTTGTCTGGCCCCCTCTGCTTGTTTGCTCTACTTATAGTAACATTTATTTCCTGCCCCCCCCCCCCGAAATTGGCCTGGCCCCTGCTGTAGAATGCCTGGCCCATGCTAGAATTTTCACGCTACGGGCTGGGTGGTTGTCCGTCAAGCGCAACACTATCTTTGCTACAATCAAGGGGCGGCGTTTAGATTATCACCAACGGTAATGTGGGATATTTTCAGTATCCTTTCTGAGTACCAATAAAGATAGATACGTGACTGGTCAGCCCCGTAGCCAGGGGGCAAGCGGGGGGCGTGCCCCCCGCTAGGTGTGGAGTGCCCCCCCACTTAAAAAAGAAGAAAAAATAAAGAAAAAGTAAAGGTGCCCCCATGCTGGGTATTGGTGCCCCCCCCCTGCTTACTTTGACCGACTACGGGCCTGGACCTGGTAACCACTTAACGAGCACCTTACGAAACGAAAGTTCACCACAACGAACGCAGCAAAGACCTGTGCTCCTGCCTTGTAGTACAAACGAATTTCGCGTGAACAATATGTGTATTAGTTGACAACAAATCAACAAGTTTTGTATTTTTTTTTATTTTACTTTTTTTAGTGTCATTTTGCTGCTATTTTGATGCATTTGTGTGTATAACTATTTATTAACGGTGAAAGTAGAGTGTATTCTCGGCACCGCCAGGGTTTGAAAATTTAATCGTGAGTAATAAGACTGATTTGACAAAAATGTTCCCCTTGGTCTTATACACCGTAAGCCCCAATATATACGAATGAGTGAAAATATCCACAAAAGCCAATCTGCGACCTCAGTTGTATCTGTAAAATAGCAGTTGCAGTTACTCCAAAAAAGTTTATGTGAAATTATTTGCACAACGAAAACCTCGCATAAAGAAAGCACCATTGAAAGTTCGATATGCGTGGTTACCAATGTAGCATAATTCAAAAAGAAGCAAGGCTGGACAAATGTCCACAAATATGTCAAAGATTTCTAGACAAAATAAATGTTAGTGATTGAGAACGCAAAGTACTTTTTATGATTGGCATTCGATAAATTATTTTACAATGACATTTAGGTAAATATTTGTAAATTGCTTAGAATTGTTAGTAGTAATATTTCGGTCCATTTCATTTCATTTACATCAAAACCAAAGACATATTATATAGTATCTTATTGTCTATGATCAAGACCTTTTGGGTTGGATTTGAACGAACCATAATCTCGTGGGCGGACTGTCGGTAAGTGGTATAACCGTATATCCAAAGTATGTAAATCTTCGGCAAGTGACGTTCTCCCTTTCACGTTATTTAAACTTCTGTCTTCTTGGTTAGCCCATACAGCTACATTTATAAGATATTACTTTTTACTTGTAGTTAAATGTAAGTAAATCGTTTAAACAATCGAGTTTTGAACACATCATTGTTAAACACAATTGACTAATAATATTTTATGACAACTTTTAAAAAATTTAAATACATTTGTTAAATGATTTAATTATAACTTTTTTATATATATGTACTATTATAGTACTAAAAAAGAAAAAAAACCAACTAAATATCCAGATGAGATGTAACTATTTTTTGAAAATCAGCATTCTTGTATTTAATAGTGGTAATCCAATCTAAAAAATATTATTAATAAACTATAAATATTAAGGAATTGTTATAAAATTTTAAATGAATTTTTCATTTGGCCATTTCAAATGACACTTGCTTTTTTTTATTTATTACAATTTAGTGTACTTGGTACCCAGGGGAAGATTAATACTGTCTGTACTTTTGAGTAACTGAGACAAAAGATTCCAAATTTGTTATATCAAATAAAAACTAGTATAGTATAGGGCTATTATAGGTGAATAGAACTTAGTCTAAAACTAAGAGTAAGAGTACATTCTAACACCTCAGCCTCATTCGTCTTAATTAGAAGGGAAGTTATGATTTTTTTTTTGTGACTTCTTTTTTTTTACTAAGAAATATATAGTTTATATTATTATAAATTATAGGAAAACTAGTGACCAAATTGTTATTTAAAAACTGCATATCTTGAGTTTGAGAGTCTTTAAAGACAGAAGTGATCAGAAGATTCAAATTTTCACCACTTATTTGTGATTATGTGTAGATGATAATGCATGTGAATATGTTTTATTATTATTATATGTTGATTGGGTGGGGCGGATAGCTGGCTGAGTGGTGTAGATACTCGCCTATTTACCTGAGAGTCCTGGGTTTGAGCCTCGGTGAGAATTATGGAATTTTTCCAGTGTAATTTGGTATAAAGTCGTCCCACAAGCAATGTTCACTCTAAGTTGTGGTATGAAGTGAGCAAGAAATTTTGTCTCTGAGCGACATTTTTGTTTGAGGCCAAAATTTGTGAGCGATTTAAGCGATGTCATCCATCGGAGTGAGCGATCGTACATGTAGTATGAGCGACGCTCTGAATACATGTGAGCAATTGCTCATGCGCTCAGCTTAGAGGGAACATTGCCCACAAGTCCACCCAGGTTTTAATGGGTACCTGACTTAAGTTGGGAAAGTAAAGGCTGCTTGACGTGGTGCTAACCACACAATCCCTTCATATGCCAAGGTTATAGAAACAGATGAATTCTACACTTTATCTGCCCCAATGGGCTGTTATGGCTAAGGGAACTTTATTTTTATAAGTTGATGGAAAAAATTTTTTGCTGTCATGGCATGTCGCCAAAGCCAAAATTATACCTCATGACTTAAAAACTATTCAAGCTAGAAGCAGTCAGTTTTGTAGAAATATAATAGGATGCACTGTTGAGTTCTTAAAAAATAACTTAAATGCTCTAATTATAAAAATAATTAAATAAAATTAACACTTGTGTCAAAATTTCCAGTAAAAAGACAAGATTTTAACTTCAAACCTGCACATTTCATTAAAGATAGAAAGTTCAAAATTTCACCACTTATTTGGGATTATGTGAAAATATATATTTAACTTTTATTTTATATTGATAAAGGTTTGACTGAAATTTTCTAAGGTTGATGCATCAAAATTCTAATAAGATTTTATTACAGTAGTTTTTACACCCATACTTTATGGACGGAGGGCACTAATGATCACAAAGTATATTTAGCTGGGAGTAACTATTATGTGAATAATTAAGAAAATGAAATTTAGATCTAGAATGTTTATTAATGCAAAGGTGACATTATTCACTAACAAACTTATAGTAAGCTTAAGTGTAATTTTTTTTATGTTAGTTTTAATAATAATTAAGATATTAAAGTTTTATGCACTTTTTCTTTGAAATCTATATTATACACAAAACTTAAAATGCACCACGTTTTTGCTTTATTCCCCATATTATGAATTAATCTTTAGTTTATACATGCATAGTGATAGACCTACCCCTCTTAATATGTGCCCCCCCCTCCCTTTTGAAACCTAGAGTGCAAAGACAAAGAGACAATAATTTAATATATTCAGAATAACATATTCGGAATAAACAAATCCCTCAATCCCTGGTGCTGGAATAATAGTTGTATTCATTTGTGTAACTTGTGTAATAACTAATAATTCACTAAATATCTTAATATTTAATAAGTTAATATATAAATAATGTCATAGACCTTCATTTATTGCTTGCCATCATTCATAGCTTTAAATTACTTTTTTTTTTTCACTAAGCTCAGCCGAGAGAGTAAAGCAAAACAATGTCTTCTGAATCAGTAGAAACAGTTCTCGTGACAGGGGGAGCTGGCTATGTTGGAAGTCATACTGTCGTCACTCTATTAGAGGAAAATTACAATGTTGTTGTTATAGATAATTTTGCAAATGGAAACAGAGGCAAGAAGTTTCAAAGTTTTATTTATATTTTATATTCTGTTAAAGTTATATTTACAAAAAAAATGAGACTTTGTATTATTACTTGAGTTTAGTTAGACCAAGGGTGTCCAAACTGCATGATGTGCTTGAATGTATCCCACAAGACGGATCGAGAATTTAGATAGTTCATATTTGGCTTGACTTAATGCCTTGAACTCCTTGCGGGGCAAAGGGCCTCTGTAACCACTCTCCAGCGCACTCTGTTTTGGGAGGCCTTTTTCAATTCTCCCCATGTCTCTTTGCAGATTTTCATTTCCTGCAAGACCTTCTCCAAGTGGTCTTTGGGCAGCCGACCTTTCTCTGGCCTTGGGGTTCCATTGCAGAGCCATTTTTGTGATGTCTTCTGGGGGCTTCCTTTGCAAGTGGCTGATCCATCTCCATTTTCTCCTGGAACATAGTTCATAAGAGGGCAATAAATAAAAAGTGAAAATATATAGCAATAAAAAAT
Organism: Bulinus truncatus; assembly: GCA_021962125.1. NCBI lineage: Eukaryota > Metazoa > Mollusca > Gastropoda > Planorbidae > Bulinus > Bulinus truncatus. Next base: position 821,599 of record JAGDYQ010000113.1, read on the forward strand.
GATGAAATACCTATTGAAGTTATATTTTATACCATATCTTAAAGGTGCAGATATTGATTTCCTTCATTAAAAACCAGTAAAAAAAAATTCTCCAGTATCTTGAAATATTATGCTTTGCCAACACTTGGGAAAACAAATCAACACTTTTAGAAATGCTTATGATTTTAATGTCATTTAACCAAAACATATTTCCACCTAACTTAATATTGAATGCATCTAATATTCCACTGAATAAATTATTTGGAAAAAGCAACATTTGTTTTATTTTATTTATTTCAACAATTTTATTTATTTCAGAAAGCATTAACAGAATAGAAGCTTTGACAAAGAAGTCTATACCTTGTTATCAAGTGGATTTACTGAATAAACATGAAATCAAAAATGTTTTTGAAAAGGTAACAATTGGATTTATTAGCTGGATGTAAATTTTTCTGAATTCTTAAAGATCCATTTTTTACAAATACATACATTTCTTAATTTAAGCATCCAAATATTTCCTGTGTGATCCATTTTGCTGCTTTAAAAGCTGTTGGAGAATCTGTTGAGAAACCACTTCTTTATTACAGAGTCAATGTTTTAGGTACAATAAATTTAATGGAGGTAATGTAGTTTTGTTGTGTTGTTTTAATCTTTTCACATCATATTTCTACTCTGCCGAAATTCACTGAAGCTGGTTTTATTCAATCTTTTTTTTTTTTTGTTTTTTAAATTTATTTTGTGGTAAATAATATGGAACTATAAAAAACAGTCTTTACAAAAGTAAAAGGAATGAAAATAAGATATACATTTTATGTAAAAGAATAATTCAGCACTCATTAAACTTAATCATTTAAAAGTGAATTGCAAAAAAAAAAAATATCTATAATCTTAAAAAAAAAGAATTAGTATGAAGAATTTATATCGGTTTCTTTATTATTTTTGTATGACTATGATTTATCATTATAAGTAGTAAACAATTTAAAAAGTGCGATACATTTAACCGCAGGCTATGTCTGAAGCTGGAGTAACCAAAATAATTTTCTCAAGCTCAGCAACTGTCTATGGTGACCCAAAGTATTTGCCCATGGATGAGAATCACCCTGTTGGGAATTGCACCAGTCCTTACGCCAAATCAAAACATTTTGCTGAGGAAATATTGTCTGACATGTGCAGAATCGAACCTGTATGTTTGTTTATTTTATTTATATAATTAATACAATTTAATTGCTCAGCTAATTTGACTAATTTATGTTTTAGTTATTTTTGTTGTTTCAATTAATTGTAGGAGTGGAGTGCTGTAGTTCTTCGATATTTCAATCCTGTTGGTGCCCACAGCTCAGGATTGATTGGTGAGGATCCACAAGGAATCCCCAACAACCTCACACCATATGTCTCTCAAGTAGCCATTGGGAAACGGACAGAACTTCTCATTTATGGAAAGGATTACAATACTCATGATGGTACAGGTAAGTTCTCAATAGTGCTTTAGTTCCACTTTCCTCAGCACAACCACAAGGTGAAAGAAATAATTTTTGTAACAGGTTAATATAGTAATATAGGAAAGATCATAGTCCTATTGATCTCTCCATGACCTTTGCATTTTGGGGGAGCAGAGTAATGCATTCTAAAAAAAGTGACTTGGCAAAATTCACAGGTTTCCTAAAGATAATTCTGCTTTATTATTTGTTTGCATTTGGAATACAGTTTTCTAATCTGCAGATGCCTCAGTTGCATAAGAGATTTACAACTTAAGTTGTTTAATATCCCAATAACAGGTGCTGATATATGATTAAATTGTTTTGTTTTTTCTTGTAAACATTCAGGTGTCAGAGATTATCTGCATATCACAGACCTAGCAACCGGTCATATTGCTGCCATGAAAAAACTTAAAGATTCAGCTGGCTTCAAGGTGAATATGTTTGTATTGCAATTTTATTTTCGTTTCTTGTTAAGACATATTCTCTCCCATTCTTATGCAATTAATATGAATGGAGTATATGTGTTTTACATTATTTAGGTGTACAACCTTGGTACTGGTACAGGGTCATCAGTTTTAGACGTGGTAAAAGCTTTTGAGAAAGTCAGTGGCAAAAAGGTAATTCATAAGAAGATGTATATTTTGAGCTAAATACATTATACTATGTATTAATTGTTATTGTTGTCTTTGATAAACTGCCACACTTTTATATATTGTAATTGATCTTTTATAATTTTCAGATCAATTATAAAATTGTAAACAGAAGAGAAGGAGATGTGGCCACAATGTGTGCTGACCCATCGAAGGCAAAAGCTGAACTAAACTGGACGGCTAAATATACACTTGAAGATATGTGTAAGTGGGAAAAAAACAACTCATTTACTTAAACATTAAATCATTAATTTTATTTTTTTTTGTAGTTAACTGAAATTCATAAACTGTAAAGTCAGTTTTTTATGTGAATTCAAAGTTAGGCATTTTTCATTATTTTTTTAAGCCTTTTTCTTAACAAATAAAATCATGCTTCTTTTAAACTAACTTCATTTATTCTTTGATTGTTATGAAAATCTTTTCACTAAAAAAAACATAAAATATAGTACTATTTCTAGTATTTTTGCCATAAACAAATAAACCAGGGGTAATAATGTATATCAGATTTTAATATTACTTGAAAAATCATTTGCAGATTAGGGATTTCCTAAACACCTATCATTTAATAGCTTTTATTTGATCATTCTAAGTCTCACATCTAAAAAATGTAATACATGTATGATTTATTCTGCAATTAACTCCTGTATTGGGGGGGGGGGGTAATATGTACATTTTTGTATTTGTCTAAATTATATTATAAAATAAGCAATGATTGGTTAATAGATTTGTTTAAAATAGGCATTAGTAAATTTGTTAGGCCTATTTAAACTGCTTTTAAGACTTATTTCATATGTTTCATTGAATAAACAAAAGCATAGAGAACAGGCTATTTCACTGGCTGGGAAAAATTGCGATTTTAGATTGATTAGAATCTCCGACTGCAGTTGGGTTAACATTTTAATTTAGTTGAATCCTCTACTAGAGCCATTGAAAAAAATGAAGCCACATTTTAAAAATGTATTATATCTGTAACTATATTAACTACTAAATAGGCATCATATTCCAGAGATTTTGTGTGAAAGAACAAGGTAGGTCCCACAGAATTTAAATTATACAGAATGCACATTGTCAATTTAAATAATTTGTACTATTCTCTTGTAATTAATATTTAGCTGCAACACTATTAAAACGGTAAATAATACAGAGGGCAGTATATTTTATAGTCATTATTAGAGGACTTTTTAAATATCGAGGGTCCTATAGTATATTTTTCATCTATGTACATTGTAAAAGTTCAGAGAGTCTCATGGTAACTTATCCAAACCATTTAGAGATACAATGGTTTACTGAGTAAAATTATATTTATACATGTACTAGCAGTTTCATCTGGTCTTGCGCTGAAGATAGTGCCTTGCATAGATGCAAAGTACTGGATCACTCATGTCTATTATTCAAGTCCTAAAGTGGAAGTTAATCATGTTCATCGAATGTTGGTGCAAAAATTGAAGTACACTGGCATTCATAACTTATCTACAAGCTATTTCAGGCATAAAGTATTCAGTATGTACATGTATAATGTCACAGGCTCTCTTGTAGTGTATTCTAAACAGTATTACTGTTACCTTGAGTGCTATTTACATGCACTATATAGTGTGTCTGGAAAAATAGGGTTTAGTGTTGTGCAAGAGTTGTGTAAAAAACATAATGAAGAATTAAGCTATGTTATGTCTTTTCCTTAGTGTGTTCTAATTTGGAGTACTATCAGGTCTAATTCTCAATCAGTTATATAGAATGACTGGAATATTCCGTTTTGATTTCTGCAGCTTTGTCATTATCATGACAAATCTGTTTAAAATTTAACTTCGTACTGTTTAATTTTAACAGTTTTAAAATAAATGGTATCTTTCAATATCAATATTTGTATTATTTTTTTTTTCTATTTAATTGACATCACTTACAACACAAAATTGCTTAAATATTTTTTAAGTGGATGGAATTTTAAGACCACAAATTTTGAGTTTAAAAAATTAATTGTATCTAAGTTTATATTCCAAATTAGAATACAGCATTTGCAATATTAAGCATATATATTTATTTTGAATATGAGTGCAATTATTAGTTATTAATATTTGGCTTAAAACACACTAGATATCTAAAATAATTGATTATGCATAGATCTTAGGTATTGACGTCTTATTAATGATTAATTTGGAGGGTGACTTAAATATGACTAAAAAGTAAGTAAAGTTCCCTTTAACCCTAAAGGGCTATTGAGGAAGATGAATTATAGAGTTCTTATGTTTCTGTAACCATGGATTATACTTAAATTCCTTAAGTTAAGTACCCATTTATAGCTAGGTGGACTTGAAGGACTTTTCCCATCTTTCACTAGGACATGGGGAAATTCCATTGGTCTTCACCAGAGGATCGAACCCAGGACTCTTGGTCAAGTCGAGCATCTACACCACTCAGCCATCCGTCTCACTAAATGGCTGTTCAATTTGTACTCCAACAATTGCTTTTTTTTTGGCTGCAGATAATGGGCGAACTGGCCTAATAATTACACAAATCATAACCAATTACAGCAATTTTAGTTCACACTATATGTGCGGACTGAAGGTTTTTTGAGAGGCAACAACACATACATCATATTAATTGGCCGAACATGGATATTTTAAAGTCGTCATTTAAGTTGAGATTCAGTCTTTAGGACCAAATTATTGATAGCACTGGTTTGCGTCTTTCTGATTTCTTCAGCAGAGATTGCAGGTCCTTTCCAAAAGGCTACGCAATCAGTGTCACAAGACAGACACTGAGGTGGAATCTCCAATGTAAAATGTTGAGAACCCGCTCAAGAAACACCTGGCAGCGAGACTTAGAACCAGTTAGAGGATGACAAAGGACAGAGGACTCTGGAAATCTTATGTTGGTGGCCATGGTTGGGCAATGATGACAATAATAGATTGCATGTTTTGCCATTTAACTGGATGATACATTGTTGTGCATTTTAGTATACTATTTTTTGTGTTGCTGTTCATAAGTATCAAAAGGCATCAGGGTTACAGTTGTGTTGTCAGAGAATTGAATATTTGTTGACCACCGGGCTACCACCAATATACAAACTGTAACCATTTTTCATAAACTGTCTAGTTCTGGGTCCATTTGAGAACACTTCATTTTCAATCTTATTACCCTTTTTGTTTTAATGGACAATTAATGTTTGTATTTTACAGGTAGAGATCTTTGGAACTGGCAGACAAAAAATCCAAATGGTTTCAGGAAGATAAATGGAATATGCCATTGATGTTTTTTTCTTTACCAGAGAAATGCAGCTAAACGGTGAAGTAATAAGTAGATGGATTTTTTTTTTCTTCATCATACTGGTTTGTTTGAGATGGTCAGCTACAGTTTTCGGATGTATATTTTTTTGTACGCTATTTTTGTTATGATTAATGAATGATAATTTCAAAGGGCTTTGGGGAAAAAAATGTCTAATGCTTTTTATTTATGAAGATGAATAAAAAATGAATGATAATTATAATCTCAGTAAGACTTGATGGCGATAATGATCTGCTTGTGTGGGTGAACTTTTTTTTTCTATGTAAGAAACATGGCCGAAGAAAAGGCAATACACATTTTTTTTTTTGTAGGTTTATTTCTTCACATTAGGTCACATCACTTTGGTAAGCAGATTTTCTAAGAATGACTTAGATTTTCCAGTGAGTTATATACAAGTTCATTTATATTTCTAATGCCATGTTTTTTTATTTCAATTAATTAGCTTAACAAATGTTTTTTTTTCTTACTATCATCTATCTATTTTTTTATTTTTTTTTTTTGTCAAATCCATTAAATCCATTTTTAAAAATGACCTCTGTTAGACTAACAAGTGGCTATAAATTTAAGATGCTTAAGGTAACACAGTTTAAATTATTGATTTCTTTTATAGTTGTCTTTATTGTAAACAGTTTCTTAAAGTTACATTTTTATCATTTTATTTTGCATTTTTAAAAAATTTGAAATTGTCTTAAAAATAAATGACATTTTTAATACTTTTTCTCTTCTTCCTTATTGTGAACAAAAAAAAAATGCCTTTTAGCCAGTGATTAAGAATTTATAATTCAAACTTTTAATAGACTAATTACAAATGTGCAAAATTAACTGTCTTGAATTCTTTTAGTTAGAAAAAAAATATCTTTAACTTGTGATTTCCATATTCATTAAATTAACATTATTTCCATTAAAATGTGATGAATTGAGCATTAACTATTTAATGTGAATATATTGTTAACAGTAAATCAAAAATGTTGTTTTACCATGACTTTATTTCAAAAAATATTTAATAATGTTAAAAAAAAAGATGCAATTTTTAAACCTATAGTTTACATTTTTTTACCGCAGAAGACATGTCATAAAGATGTAATATTCTCTAGATTGTTTTAAAATATATTTCCTTTCTACATAAAACTAAATTATTATATTTTTAACTATCGGGTTGTGCTTTGTATATCTCTTTAACTTAATATTTGTTTACAAAAAAATTACTTTTTCCATAGCTGAAATAAATTTGGCTTGGAATATTGTACATTTAAAAAAAAAAAATAATTCATATTGTAAGATATAATGAAAATTGTATGCATATATAATTTTTTTATTTAGGCTTTTTCTTTGCTTTATATATAATTTCTCATGGACTTTATAATACCTTTTTTGTGTTATACATGTATATGCATCTACACTTTCAGATTTGAAATTTTTTTTTATCAATGTTTTAATGCAGAGGTGTTTTTTTTTTTCTAACATCATTTTTTTAAAACTGGTCAAAAATATTTTTTTTATTTCTTAGATTTCATTCATTTTCTTGCCTAAAAATTTTACATGTGTTGATATTGTTGAACTTAAATTAAAATACAAAACTTTTCAAAACATTCCGCAACATGTGATAAAATATTGTGCTTTTTTTAATGTCAAATGGACATATCAATTATTTTAAGCATTTCATGGGTTGTTTTTGAGTAATTTTTGTGCATTATCATGTATAATTTTATTTAATGTCTTTTTTTTTTTTTTTTTTAAATCTAATATTTTATGTATTGAGTAAAATGTGTGTCCTAGTCATAGAAAATGAATAATTCTCTCTGACCCTAAGAACCAATGAGTGTCCTGGTCCACTCAACGCCCTCTCTCTCCACTAGATATATTCACCACCTCTCTTTTGTTTTGTTTTTTCACATTTTTACACTGCTCACTTGACCTGAGATGTTTCCAGCTAATTGTGTCCTTCAGTTTTTTTTAAGAATTAGAGTTAGTGAAAGGTATTTTTCATTATCTTTTTTCTCTGGATGTCCAGTTTTTTTTTTTTTTTTTTTTTTTATTCCTTCAACAATTGTTGTTAATAACTACAGTCATGTAAGTTATCTTTTGGAAAGGTTTCAGCCAATCTAGTTATGTTACATTTGTGCTGTTTGATACCCCTAACAGACAGACCCCATGCTGGACAAGTCTGAAAGCATGCTTGCCATAAAGTTTGATGTTATAATCCAGATGTTGAGACACAACAGGCTATACCTACCATGCCTTAAGTCAGTGGTCCCCAACCTTTTTCTCGCCGCGTGATGGGGACATTATTATTTTAGATTGTTTTGATTTACAATGTTACTGTCGGTCACAGCCGCTCATCTCCCGGTTAAAAAATCTTGTCCATGGAAAATCTCCCCATTCCGAGAGAAATACACCACAGTGAATAAAAAAAGAAATAATGTTTAGTGGGCAGCCTGGGAGTTAGGGACCACTACCCTAATTGACTAATTCTTTGCTGCGGAAGAGTTCACATACTTACATCACAAGACATTTTTTTCTGAGTCCATTTTCTCCCCAAGTTTTATGCCTCTTCTTTTGGTATGTCACAGATCTGCTGTCTCTAACACCAGTCAAAATTATTTCTTTACCTCTCCTGATATGTTTGATTTTAAATATCCATCAAAAATCACAAATGTTAAATACTTGATACATTTTATGATATTTTACAAACTCTGTATGATTAGGACCCTTGTTTCAAAAACAAACCAATTTTATTGACTTTTTACTTTTGGGTTGTTTAACTTATTCTAACTGAAATTTTTTTATTTTTCCTCAAGGAATAAAATAAATCCAGAATACGTTTTTATATTTGTTTTAGAATTCTATATTTGATTACCTTACTGCTATATTATTTATTGTGCTATAGAATTTAAACTTTATTACTGTTATTTTTATTTTGCTGCTGTAGTATTTGGATTGGGTAAATAAACATTAGAACAACATGTTGCACTTGATCTGTGTTGTAAAGTAAATATACATGTATACTCTGTAAAGAATGATCATCTTCTTCTTCCTATGGCTCTACAGCCGATTTAGAGGCCTGGCCTGCCATACTACTCTTCTCCACTTTTCCTGATCCATGGTTTTCTTCTTCCACTCTCTCACTCCAATTCCTTTAAGGTCTTTCTCCACTTCCTCCAACCTTCTGCTTCTTGGTCTCCCTTTAGGCCTTTTCTGATTGTGTGTTGCCTTATATATTGCTTTTGGACTTCTGTTGTTTTCCATTCTTTCTATGTGCCCTACCCACCTTAATCTATTCCTTTTGATTTAATCTGTTATATTTGGTTCTTCGTACAGTAAAGAATGATAAGTTATCTTGGTCAACTATTATTACATGTAATAAATTAAATTCATAGTGAAATGTGCAAATGTTGATTTTAAGTAGTTCAGAAATGTACTGTAATAGAACTGAGCTATATAAGTTCAGAATGCATTAATCTGAAACTGGTTTATTTAATACATGTGGATCATTGAAACTGGTTTATTTCATACATGTGGATCATTGAAACTGGTTTATTTCATACATGTGGATCATTGAAACTGGTTTATTTCATACATGTGGATCATTTAAAGTTCTACATCAGCCATTTGGCTCTTTTGTTTTATGTTGGTTCCTTTTTTTTTGTGTGACTTAATTATGTCTACAAATGTAAAAAAAAAAACTTCACTGGGATGTGAAGATAGTAATAGCAAGGTCTCCATCTCATGACTTATACAACCTGAAACACATATTTGCAGCACCATCATGGCAGCTAGTTATGAACAGTATGTTGTGATCAACAGAATAGCTTTTCAAGACAGGGTTGATTTGGTCAGCAAAGGTCATGTGCAGCAAGATTAAGTAATGCGACGGTGAATCTAACAGCGGATTTACGGCGGACGAAAATTTGGCGGAGTATTCGGCGCCGGCTGAGGGGTATAGGAGAAAAAGGAGGGGGGGGGGGCGAAAATAAAAACTGTATAAAATACGAACATTTGGTAACCTTACTTAGGCACCTCACACTACATCTAAGCCTCGCGTACCACTAGACCGCCCCTGAAACCTTCGAGGGTATGGGGATTCTCTTGTGTCTGGAAAATGTCCACGTGTCCTTCAAAGCTGCTAATCTTAGACACTATTGCGGATTGTAGGTTCAAACTATTTACTAAAAATGTTTGTATATGAATGGCACCAGAGTGCTGTTGATAGGCCAGATTGGTGTAAATAGGTCAGAGTGCGATAGGCAAGTGTGCAATAGCTAGGTCAGAGTGCAATAGACAGGCCAATATGCAATAGAAAGACCAGTGTGCAATGGAAAGGCCAGTGTGCAATAGATATATCAGTGTACAATAGATAGGCCAGAGTGCAATAGATAGGCCATAGTTCAATAAATAAGCCAGAGTGCAATAGATAGGCCAGAATTCAATAAATAAGCCAGAGTTCAATAAATAAGCCAGAGTGCAATAGATAGGCCAGAGTGCAATAGATAGTCTACTTGCTTTCTACCTCACCAGCTCAATTAAACAAAAAAAAAACAACTTTGAACTGACACTCGCTCTTTAAAATGATTTCAGTCTCTTAGTGCTACTGCCATCTAATATTGGGCTCTTGTGAATCTTTGATAACATGTGCCCTCCCCCCCCCCCCCCTGCGTTTTGTCTGACCACCCTCTGCTTATTTGCTCTACTTAGTAAAATGTATTACCTGCCCCCCCCCCCCCGCCATTGCCTGCCCCCTGCTGTAGAATTTTCACGCTACGGGGCTGCCCCCCCTCCCTTCCCCGTTACACCAGTAGTTACAATGTTTAAGATTATTGCATAATAAAAACACAACATTAAATGGGGAATTGTGGGGAGGGGGAGGCTTGTATTTTGTGCAATATTTTTTTTTATAACTTAAAATTGGCGAACAGCAGCTTTAAAGAGAAATAAAATACTGGCCTTGAGGAAAAAAGTTCTGGGTCACATTATTTTCTATGACGTACGGGTTTTGTTGGCTGACATGATATAATATATCCGGTAATCTGCGGATAATTCGGTAAAATGTGCTCTCGCAGACTACGAGACAAGGCGAGACCTAGTCATATGAGAGATATATTTTTTCCAAAACAACACCAAAATGCAGGCAGCTAACCGGGCACCTCCAGGCGTTGTTCCCGTACCTACGGAACCAACTAAAAGATATGGAACCCCACTTGGGATAGTCTATACAATTGTTATTTCAATTGCAGTATTTTTGCTTATTTTGGATGGTAAGTTACATTTCTTACAATATTTATGTTGATGAGCTAAGGTACACAGCTAGACAAGTAGTGTAATAATCTATCAAAATGTATAACATTTAAATCCTAAACATTAGGACAATTGAAGGGCATTTTATTCAACAAAAGAAATGGTGAAGTTTATCTCATTTTTATACTGTTTTTAAAGGAAATATCAAAGATGTTATGCCTAAATAGAAAAAAAACAACAGACAATATAGATTATAGTTATCAAGACAGACTCATAACTTCTTAAACTAGACTCTATAGCTCTCCCACCACAGTCGGTGAATATTGTTGAATAATTTTCTTAAACAATATATATATATATATTTTAAAACTTTTATGAAACTTTGTGTTTGTTCATCTCCTTTAAGTAATGTTAAGCAAGCTTTCTCAGAAAATTGTGTTGTAGCTCTACTTAAGCAGTATCCCTTATAAAATGCTGCTAATAAAAAGTATTATTTCTCATTCTGTTACTGTCAGATTTGTTTTAATGTGAAACATTCTTTAAAAAATAAGCTGCCTAGTTTAATACATTTATATAGTGTTTTTTTTTTTTTTTTACAAACTTTGGACAGTGAGAAAGCCCCATCCATAAGTTTGCACAAAAATTACAAAGTCATTGTGGCTGATGTTGCATCCTCTCTTGATTGTCTTTGATTATAGAATCCTTAGATAGGATACAGCAAAGGTCGCTTTTGCCTGTCATACATTATTATGGCTATAGTCCTACTGTGAGGTTATCAATGAGGATATATCTATCACTGCAGGTCTTTCCTCTCATTGTACAATGATGAAATTTAAAGCACGCTATTGATACATATTAAATACACTCAGTAAGTTAATGAAAAAAGAATCCTCTGCATTATACAGCAGCATAATGATGATGCTAATAGCCTGGAGGTACTTTTCTGCTGACCATGACCAGAAGATTCTGAAGTATTATTGTTGTTTACTTCCAGTCTAGTGAATATTTCTTCTTTGACATGATTGGTGAACAAGATTTAATTTGAAACATTGTCAGAATGTTATTCCAGTTTAAATTTCATTTTTTTTCCCAGGACTTTACTACTTAATAACAGCCAAAGGTGGAAGGATTGACTATGGCTGGTAGGCTATTTGTAATATAAGTTTTCAACATCATTTTAGACACTCTTATTTAGTCTATTGTTGAAATGAAATGATTTAACATAATTTTCTTACAATTCTTAGGTTTTTCATGTCAACATCTCCTTACATGTGGGCACTCATAGGAGTAGGTCTGGCTATTTCCTTATCAGTTGTTGGAGCAGCTTGGTAAGATTAAGCAACAATTGGGGTAAAGCTTAGAATTCATTAATTTAGATTGTTTCAATGAACATTTTTTTGTGTGTAACATTTCTGTTTTATTCCAGGGGGATCTACACAACTGGTGTCAGTATAGCTGGTGGAGGTGTGAAGGCACCCAGAATTAAAACTAAAAACTTAATCAGCATTATCTTTTGTGAGGCTGTGGCTATCTATGGTATTATCATGGCCATTGTTATCAGCACAAATCTCAGTGTAAGTACTTGGAAAGATATTGATTTCATCTACTTTTCTGATTATTGGGTGATTTTAAAATATCTTAGTAGACTTTCACCAATAGCTACTCTTTCTTAGTACCTGAACATTAGTTTCTCTCACAATCATGCTCAACTTTTAGGATAATGAAAATAATGTCTGATTTGGATTATAAAACTTGATATTTGGTAGTAAACTGTATATCAAAACTAAGACAACAAACTTCCATCCACAAATTTCATTAATGCAGTACAATGTTTGTGCAGTCATTTTTAGTTTGTTGGTTAGAAGTTATAAGCTTAACAAATCAAATGCAGATTAAACCTTTGCCTAATAGTTGCAAAACACTGCTTTAATCAATTATTTTTAGAGCATTTTCGAAAAAAAATGCTCTATTGTCCCCGTTTTGTCTGTCTGTCCGTCCGTCTGTCATCACCCTAGATCTCAACAACCATAAGTCCTAGACCCATGATGTATATTTCATTTTGTAGGTCTTGGCCTGCCAAGAAATGACTTTTTTCCATTTCACGATCTGACCTCTCAGGGCCGTAAAAGGGGCCTTATAAAGTACCGTTTTTTACTATATAAGCTATATTAATAATGGACCGCCCTATATCTCAGCAACCATAAGTCCTAGACCCATGATGTATATATCATTGTGTAGGTCTTGGCCTGCCAAGTGTACATCAAAAGTTCATTTCGCGATAGGACCTCTGAGGGCCGGGCTTCAGGGCTCCTAAGGGGCTTATATATTATATATACACCTTGTACGTTCAATAACCCATTCATTTCGTGCGAAATACTGCAGCACGTAGTTTCACCAAGATTTATTAAGAAACTCATCAAATGAAATATTAAGCTTGTGTTCTGAGTTTAATTGAAAGTATCAGAGCTATGAAACAATTGACAGAGTTTTCGGACGATTAAATGACTACAATTTCGAATGATTTCAATTATGAGTCCTATTTCAGTAACCACAAACCACTTGTAGTTAGATTTAAGAGAAAATAATTTTTTTTTTCAAATATAAAGAAACGTCTTTATAATATTTTTTTTACAGATATATGCATTACACAATTGAATTTATAAACATTTCCAAAATTTACAAATATTTACTGAAAGCTAACAAACGTACTGATACATAACATGAAAATGCGCTAACACGTCCTGTGTCCAGAATGGAACAGGCTTAATTGCTTGTTTTGAAGATGTATTGATTCCTTGTCACATATAATGTTTGAGAATGTCCTGACTAAATGTCTGTTCTAGTAAGTATAATAATTTGAATGGGTACAGGTTTATTTTCTATATGTGAATCCTTTTGTTTTCAGGCTGTAGATATGAGTACCCTTACCAGACCTGATAAGATTAATACTAATTATGCTGCAGGCATGTATTAAAAAAAGTTTTCAAAATTCATTTTTAAGAACTCTACTTATTTTGTATCAAAGCATTTAATCACGATTTTTTTTTTGCTTCAATATGTAAAGGTTTTAAAATGTTTGGAGCTGGCTTGACAGTAGGCATTTGTAATTTGGCTTGTGGTATTTGTGTTGGTATTGTTGGTTCTGGAGCTGCACTTGCTGACGCTGCAAATGGAGCCCTGTTTGTTAAAATTTTGATCATAGAAATCTTTGGTTCAGCCATTGGATTATTTGGGCTCATCATAGCCATTTTACAGGTATATTTCTCAATACATATATTCATAACTTTAAAAGAAGTACACATATATACGTTGAAAAATAAATTTGATATTTTTAATTAATTTACACTCTCTTAATTTAAAGGTGACTAGTGCGAGCATGGAAGCTGAAACGTAAAGTAATAAACTAAATCCCAACATGATCTGTGATGCTGACACACGTCAATGAAGACAGTTTTTGTGGAATTTTTTTTTTCAATCATACATCATCAAAATGTCAAGCTTAACAGAAAGCATCAACATTTCTCATGACATATACAATAAATGAATATGTGAGACATTTTTGATTAATAGGGATTTCATTGGATGTTGTAGGAAAACTGCAATTTTTCAGTCATTTTTTTTTTAATAGTTCTATTTTGTGTTTTAAAATTAAAAAAAAAAACTTTCACATTTTTATGTATCTTTATAGTTTAGACCAGATATTAATCCAGATGTATTAGCAATATAAGATTTACTGCATATTATGTAATATTTTAATTAACTCTACTGCTGTTTAAATTAAACACTAGATTAAAAGTTTTTTTTTTATATATTTATTGGGTATAGTATTTTTAGAATTCAGTTACACCACACTTTCAAGCAAAAAAGGCTTAATCTGGTGCTTCATTTAATTTTTCAGCCGATTTTTTTTTCATCCATTTTGGATCGTGTAAATGATTAGAATGTTTAAATTAATTTTTTTAATACTTTTTTTTTTACATGTCAGTAGTAGTTTGTGTGGTGCTCACTGCTTTTCAATGATTTAAGTTCGATGCCTGTGTTGTAAACATTCCTAAAAAATAAAGTGAGTTTGATATTATTTTTTTTTCATGTAGCATTTTGAACAGCACATAATATTTTTGTATACCTATGTATAGCTAATTAAAATTTGGCTGTGTTAACTTTGTAAATAAATCAGTGAGTAAATGTTTTTTTTTTTTTGTTGTTAATTTTAATGTTTTTAACTTTTAGATTTAATGCATTACCTCATTAGGATGACATTAATGTCCTAATAAATAAACATGAACATAACCTGAACAAATACATTGTTGTTGATTTAAAAAAAAACAAACTTAACACTGTTTATTTATCTTAATGTATAGTATAGGTTTAGCATTAGTGGTTTTAGACTTTTTCAGTGCACTGCTACAGATTTTAAAAAAGACCGTTGTAATTTCATGATTTAATTATTTACAATATGTAACTGTTTCCTAATATTCTGTAAATGTAGTTTTTAAGGATAGTGTGCTTGTAATAAAAATACAGGTACGAGTAACTTATTGATGGTTAATTACTAGCATGACTGACATTTCACTTTCTTGCAATATTATTCAAAGCCTATTGAATGATGTTTTGCTTACAAAAAAAAGAAATTAAATTACATGAACATGATTCATTTGCATTAAATATACCATACATGTGGGCCTTTACATTTAGGTAACTTGACTCATTTCGACTTGCATGCTTCTTTCTGCTTAGGTCGTGGCTAAATTAGTCTGACCATGTCCTATCATAAGGATTGCTGCATATTTTTTGTAAAAGTTCCACCAGTTAATGTGGCAAAGCTACTCTGAAGCAATAAATCTTTTGATTTAGCTTATATTTAATTGAAAAAAAAAACAATTTATTAGCAAACACAAAACTATATACATGTATAAGACATACGGTTTATTAATGCATCAAAATACTCGTATTTCCCCATGTATAAGCCACCCCTTTTTTTCCAAAATTTTCAAGCCCAAAAAGTAGGGGGGCTGGAGTGTATGAGTGATTATTTTGAGTCTTGAATTTTGTTTCTTTGTAAATTTTCTTTCTTTATAACTTGTTTCTCTAATAAAATATTTTTTTTAAAAATTCACAGTTCAAAAAATTGGGGGGGTGGGGGAGACTTATACATGGGGAAATACGATAATAAAAAGAAAATAAACACCAGGGATTTATTTTTAAAAAAGTCATTCATTTATTAAGTTTTGACCTGCAATAACTATGGAAGTACACAAAACTTCAATGCAAACACACAATTTTTGTACATTGCGGATCAGACTTGATGAGCTATCAGCAGAGAAGCTTTGTTCTTCAAGCACAAGGCCTGACAATTGATCAATGAGACATAAGATGATGAATATACAAGTTGATGCCGATGATGATAAATGAGGTGCATTCATATGTAATGAATGTGGTATTTGTCGAATAACAAACAAATGTTAAAAAAAAACAGCAATGTAAATAAATAGTCATGAATATACAAAATGTTGAGACACCTTATACATAATGTGGAGAAAAATAAAACTTTTACACAACTTCTAAAACAACTTAGCAAGAATTTCCAACATTATGAGGTACCGGTAGGGAACATTCCAAATAAAATATTTCAGAATTATTTGCCTTAAGTAATGTTAAATACAGTATACTCTCAAATACAGTATCTGGCATTCCTAAATTAAATTATTTATCTGTCAAAACGACTGAAAAATTAGGATTATGGTAATAGTTTTTTTATTGGTCTAGGTGGTAAAGGACAAGATTAGTTTTAGATCTAAAGCCTATCTGGCTTTGGCAGTATCTGACACACCCTTCTGCAGGATAGTAGAGAGTCTACTGTAATATAATCTCCACATAAGATGCTCATATATTGTTCCCAGTTGTATTAATAAAGAAAAAAAATTACAGATGCTGACAATATATATTTCAATAAACATACGTTTCCACTATTTACTTTCAACATAAATCACCAGTAACATAATACAACAAACACTGTTAATTAGACATTAAATTATTCTGGGTTGGCAAAACCTATAAAGGAAAAAGATTTGAGAAAAAAAAAATGTACATCACAAGTTTTATAATACTTTAAATATATTCTAAGTTTAAATTTTTATTTGAAGTTTGAGTGGCAAGGAAAAAAGAGGTAGATCAACATGGTTAGCTAGAAAAAAAATCACAAATTTTGTCATCACATATCTGTAGTCAAATTTGTAAATTTATTAAGTACCAGATAACTAACCTTACTGCTATGTTATAAAGATGTCTCTACCATCACTATTAAAAAATCATTTGTTCATATGAAATCAAATCAAGGATGACTGTTATTACACATGTATTTATATATTTATAAATATATACACAAGTATATATTCTAATTAAATCAGACTTTCATTTTTTTTATTATTATTGTAATATTTCTTTGCATTGCAAAGCACATGTTCATGAAAAGCTTATTTTAAAAAACAAAAAAAAAGTACAAAAATACTTTAAGTGATAAAGGTTATCACATTAAAAAAATAAACCTTAACTGTCAAAACTAGGCAAACTTAAAAAAAGATTCTGTTTTCTTAGAAAGCATGCAAAGCATGTTTGCAAGCAGGTAAGATAATTTTTAAAAAAATTACACTTACAAAATTAGAGGTCAGAAAGAGTAAAGTAAATAAATATCAAGCTGAAAGTAAGTTATGTCTAGTTTAATTACAACTAATTACAGAAACTGCTTACAATTCAGCATGAGGTTTTAATTCAATAAATATGTCACTGGCTATAATTACACAAACAAAATGGCAGTGAAGAAAATGTTCATGGTCTTGGCATTAATAACTCAATGTACAGGTCCAAGGTAAGGGTTTTTAGAGCAGATTGGCAAATAAGATTTTAAAATCTAAGTCCCAAATATAAAGCACATGGAAAAGAAATTTTGTCTGCATGCCATAAAAAAAATTAAAAAGAATTTTTTTTTGTGGTTGCCGGTATCTTACATTTTTTATAGTAGTATTTATAAGAAAACTATATTGTAGATCCTTTCACATTTTTTCAGCAATCCTAAGTTTTTGCCAGAATGCCTGGCCTAGAGCAACAGCTGTAGACTATATGATGTATCCAAATGTCCCTTTTGATTAGGGCAGTTGACCTAGTTACTACTCTAAAAGGCTGCAAAGCTTAGGCACTAAATTTGTCATTTATAAAAAAAAAATCTTTAAATTGTGTGCTATAACAGCATAGTCTAACAAATTATGTCTGCTTTAAAATAACCTATACTTTGACTACAGTAACCTACATCACTTCTTTGTGCTTCTAAAAAATAATGGGACTGCTATGTCATTTAATGAAGCATTTAACAAGTTTATAATAGTATATTTTTAAGGAGCTAAAAAATGTATACATTGGATGCCCCATAAATGACTTAAGTATGTTTTGATTTTAATACAGAGTAAATATAGTCAAGTTTTAGCCCACAAAAAAATGAGCAGTGTGTTGGATAAAACCTTTAATTTATATTAACTTTTTAAGAACATTTTCTGACAGAAATTAAACCCTCTTGAATATGCTTTTCACTAGTATTTATTTTCAAAAAAGAAAATTGGAAAAAAAGCAAGGGGGAGGGGAGATTATAACCACAATTACATAATTTATGGATATCTTGAAAAAAGAAAGACATTATTAAAAAAAAGCAGGAGAATTTTTTTTATTCTAGATGCAAAATTTCCTAGTTTAAAATAACAACATGTTTAATTTTCCTAATAACTCAGTTTGTTATTTTGAAATAAATAAACTATTGCATAGTATTGTAGGTTATGAATAAAATTCACATTAAAATTATTTTTTTAAAAGCAGTCCTTTAAATTTAAAGATATTTAAAAACTATAAAATTGTTATCTACCTTGGACAACTTAAAATTTACGGGAAAAGTCTTAAATTTGATTCATTTCTTCCCCACAAATTTACTGATAACCACCAATGATTTTTTTAAAACATCTAGAGTAAAAAGTATCAGTGAAAATGGTACTTGAATGCATGAAAATATATTTGGTCTTATTGAACTAGTCAACTAACATAAAATTAAGACATGAAAATCTAAAAAATATGATAATTGTTTGTGAAACAACATTCATTTCTATGGGATTCTACAAATTTCAGCAGAAAGATACTTTTTTTTATAAAATTGTTTAATATTGTTCTTTTTCAAAAATATGATTGACATATTTTGGAATCCATATATTTTGGCAATGTTATTTTCTATTGCTCATTTTTTCAGAAATTACATAACTTCTGTATTATTACATCGGGGGGCCATTTACTTATTATATAATTCCCCAATCTGCATAATACTTGATTAACAATTCATTACACTCTAGGTCAAACTTCAGCACCCTCCCCCCCAATATATATATAGCACATGAATGATCCTATTTTTTGTATTATTCAAGTTCTATTTACTAAAACTAAATTGTTTGCTCTTCTTTTAATATAAAAAACATTAAATTGACTTCATAGACAAAACTCAAGAAGAAAAAAATAGCTTTGATGTCTACTGAGTATATTGCAGTAACTGTAGTAAATGTAACATAGCTTAAATATTATTGGACATTTAAAACTAAAAAAAAAAGTTTTGAAATACTATTTCAAAGATTTTGTAAAAACTATGACCAGTCACACATAATCTGTCAAACATATATGCAAAGGAAAAATTAACTGTATAACAGCAAATCTATTCACAACAAACTTGGTCCACAAATGTATGAGAAATATCTGAATGTTAAAAAGAATGTAAGTGCTATAACAGAATATTTAATTTTGTAAAGCATGTTTTAGAACCGTTTTAATTACAAACGAATGATTTACAGTATATCAGCTGCCACCTACTTATATATTCCTTACATGTAGTTTTTAGGAATTTAGAAAAGTTTACATTCTATAAATAAACAATACTTCTAGCCTTTTGTTTGCTGGTTTCTTCAAGTAAGACTGTTAAAGATTTATGAAGAGAAGCAAAATTAGGCCTACAGTTAGGCTTTTTGTGCCAACAAGATTTCATTATTTCTGAAACTGAAGAGGTAACATTTTCTGTTGGCTGTAATGTATGTCCAGATCGGAGGTAGTTAATGACTTCTTCATGTGTCATTCCATAATATGGCTGGAGAGCAAAAGAGAAAATTTCCCACAAAAGAACACCAAAGGACCAGACATCAGACTGAGATGAGAATTTATTGTACAATATTGCCTCAGGTGGCATCCAGCGTATAGGAATGGCATCTTTGTCACTGCCATGATAATAGTCCATGCTATGTACACTGCAAGCTAATCCAAAGTCTGAAATTTTCACAGTTAGACCATTGCCAACGAGACAGTTGCGAGTCGCTAGGTCCCTGTGGACGTAGCCCCTCTCTGATATGTAGACCATCCCATTTGCAATTTGACGAGCTATGTGAAGCTGATCAATCAAGTCTACGCTACTAAATTCTTCCATCGATGGAACAGATGCTGCATCACTTCGGCGAAGGCACTGATCAGGACTGCACAGTCTGAGAAATTCATTTAAATCTCCCTTGCTCATATATTCAAACAAAAGGCACATCGGTTTGCCTAAGGTACAAACACCCAGTAACCGAACAATGTTCGGATGATCAAATTCAACCATAAGTGAAGCTTCTCTTTCAAAGTCTGCTTGTATGGTGTCCGAAGCATCTTCTTTTAACATTTTTATTGCAATAATCTGCCCTTCACTGGACTTTGTGCTGGAGTCACACAAGAGGTGCTCATTTAACAGTTTACTGTCATTGCAGTTATAAGCTGAATGGATCTCAATATGCCTGAGATCACCTTTGCTGGAGAACTGGCTGCGGCTATGTTTGCAGTTTTTACCACAGCTGAGACTATGCTTGCTACCACTGAGTTTACCACCTGTGATATGGGAATTCCCATTACTGCAAATGATCCTGGCTTTAAAGACTCTCCCGAAAGCGCCCTGTCCTATGTCTTCAATAAAAACAATATCATTTCTTGGAAACTCAAGCGTCTCAAGTTTAGGATTCAATCTATTGGATTTCATCTGAAAAAAAAATCAAATTTAAATGAAATTAGAACAGTCGCAAAGAATGTAACAAAGATAAGTGCTAGGTAAAACAATTGATAATTAGTTCAAAGATGAAACACAAGTTTAAGTCAATTAACTGGGACATGCATTTTAGACATTATGAATTGCAACAATTATTTGCATTTACACAAATTAAAAAAAACAGTGAGAATAACTAAAAAAATATATAAAAAAAAGACTTTTTTAAAAATTAGATTTTTATTCAGATATACTAAAGTAAAAATATATTTCCTTTGACACGGACCATACAATTATTTATAGAAATTATATTGACTAAAAAAAAGTTGTATATTGGTAAGATTTCGCTAGCCACAAATATCACATAAAATCTGTTAATTTACTTAAATTATTAGATGACAATAAAAAAAAAATATTGAAGAAAAGTTAGAAAAAGTTGTATAAATATCTATTTTACTCACCTGATGATAGGCCATATTGACCGGTAGATTCTCCACATCCACATCAAAGTCATCTTGTGCAGTGGCTTTGTATTTTTGTTTTTTCCACTTTACTACAAGAGCTACCAATAAAATAGTGATGCAGATGATTACTGCTAAGATGGGAAGAAGTATGATCAACAACAGCCCATTCCAGTCATTTGGTTCATCTTCCACTGCAATTTCTATTCATACAAAAATAAAGGGGAAAAAAAATTAAATTGCTGTAATTATCAATCTATAGATTATCTATGGGATTCTGCTTTAAGTCCTATGGAAAATTTATAAAAAAAAAATTAATGCATATTATTATTAAAAAAATGTAAGTACTTTTCTTCATAGTGCAATTAAATAAAAATTTATAAATTTATAAAAAAAGAATAACCAAATATAAAAAATAAAGCTATTGAATTGATTCAGAGAAGGAGTTAGGACAGATATGTATGTCTAGTTAATACTTGAGCAGGTCGCTAAGCAACCCCGTAGCGTGAAAATTCTACACCAGGTGCCAGGCAATAGAAGGGGGGGGGCAGGTAATACATTTCACTAAGTAGAACAAATAAGCAGGGGGGGGGGCAGACAAAACGCAGGGGGACCCGGCCCACCCTGGCCTCCCGCATGCTATGGGCCTGTCGCTAAGTAGAAAAAAAATTAAGTGTCAGTTAAATTATTTCATAAATTGATAACCAGATTTAACTTTTTCCTAATGATATTTTGAAGAAATACCCGCCTGTCTCATGGACATAATTTTTTTATTAGTATGATTTATTTGTACATCAAAAATCCTTCATTTACTATTATTATGTCATTGTAAATGTCAAAATTAAATTTTCAATGCTTTTAAGGGCAGGAACAAGCTGAAGCTTAGCTTAAAACATACAACTGAATGAGAAAAAAAAAACATGATGAGAAATTGTTTTGAAATTTCTAAATTCCTGTTAATAAATAACAACGCAGGCATACATACCACAAAGCTGAATGTGACATTTTTCCCATCTATAAAATTTATCTGTCGTATAGCACCAAGGTTGAGTCTCTTCTCCTCCAGGGTTACGGCAATAATTTTCTGAATCCCACAGTTCAGGAAATATCAAAGGAGACCGCTGATGCTTCTGAGGAAAAATGTCTGACCAGCGCTGGCACGTACGTCCATTGACTGTGACATTGACAGTGCCGTTATACCATCGTCCATTACCAACATAGCAGTCATCTGCGGGGAAGACATAAGTGTTATGTAGGCATGTAACTAAAGTAATTTCAGAAAAAAATAATATCAAATATATACCTAAAAAAAATTACAATTTTATTATACCCGGAAAAATATTAAAAAATAGTAAACACTCAAACAATTAATAACATTTTAAAATCATGCAACTGTTATTTAAATGTTAAAAGCCATAGGGCAACAGCAGGGATGAGGCGTGAGTGTTGTCGGTCTAACTATTAGAGAAAAACTTATTGATGTTTTTATGCTATATACGAAGCACAAAAGAACAAAGATCTATATATATTTGTATAAAGTATTGGACTAACAACATATACAATTCATATATAACTGACGTTATATATATTTAAACCCGTAGTCATTTTATTATGAATGATTATGCTAACTATATTCAACACAGGACCATTTTATGAACTCTTGATTGATGTTAAGGATGATGCAATAGAACAAATGATGCTATCGAAATATTACTTGAAAAAAAAGGGGGGGGGGGTGGGTGGTATTTGACGAATAGGCTGCTTATGCTAAGATGACTCAAACTGATAACTGTGACTAACCTCGAACCTTCTCAGGGGAACGATCGTGATGATCAGAATCTATGCACTGCTGTGATGAATTCCATTTACTGGGTAAAGGGAGACAATCTGGTAAGTGTAATAGACCCCTGGTTATCTTCTCTTGTCTTAATTTCTCAAGCTGCGCCAATTCTTTAAAACAGAAGAGGGTGGTCACTGCCAAACAGCTCTCCCTGAGAAACATTGATATGGAATGAAGTGATAACAATGTAGATTTACGGATATGTGCATTTACTAAATACCAGACAACAGGTTTCCAGATATTAACTTTCTTATGATAGCGTTTTTTACTAAAGGCCTCAAATGTAGTTTTGCAAAGCCTACCCCCCCCCAACATAACCGGTTCTTTTTACTGTTCAATAGTATATACCTATATAAATGGGCGTCGCTAGGAATTTTTCCAGGGGGGGGGGGCAAAAATTTTCCAGGTGGGGGCAAATAACAACTTTATGACATTTTTTCAAAATGTAGGGGGGGGGGGCAAATCAGAGATGAGCGGACAGCGGACGCGTCCGCTTGCGGACGCAGATCCGCAGACTTTTCCGAATCCGCGGACTGACAGCGGACGCTTCGTATGATTAAGTTGCGGACTCGCGGACTGACGCGGATCTTCTTTAGCGTTACCATAAAAAAATTTCAAGTCATTTAAACAGCTAAATTTCAGCAATGCGGACGCGCGGACTGTCTGCGGAGCAATGTTGTAAGATTCTGCGGACGCGGATCATTGATAGAAATCCGCGGACGGACGCGGACGCTAAATTTCAAGATCCGCACACCTCTGGGGCAAATGCCCCCCCCCCATGAATACGCCCATGCCTATATACATAGCCGTTTCAGGTTTTTTTTTGGGGGGGGGGGTGTTCTCTGGGCAGAGATTTAGAAATATTTTAGGGCCCCAAACAAAAGTACCTCACTTAAGAATTTACAGGCATTTGAAATGGAAAAGGGCTCTTTAGCCAAAAGAGGGTCCAAAGTGACTGCATAGCCTGCTTTTACATCTCTGCCTTGTTTAGTAAAATACTTCTAGAGAAAGATAATTATACAACCAAATTCACATAAATAGTTCTAGATTTAAAAAAAATAATAATAATTTTACAATGAGGAATTATTTCATTACATTAAGAATGATTCTGAAACTTTCACATTTGACCTCATTCTGGAATTCCTAATGTTGATAAGTCAACGTGAGCATTAAATTAAACACTTAGACATAATTTCCACTTTTCAGTAAACAAAAATCTAACATGGTCAAAACAACAGTCTGTTTAAAACAATACCCAGTGGTACCTTTTTTTTTAAATTACACTTTTTGTGAAACTGCTGGGAATTTACATCACACAGACTTATAATGAATGTAATTGGTGCTTCGATTTTTTTTAATGGTGTACATTACCCCAACAAAGCTATCACAATACTTAAAGTGTTAAATTTTAAAGCAGCAGATCTTTTTAAGAAAAAAAAAAAGCACATATATGAAAACCAATCTTGATCAAAACAATCTGGACGATTACCTCCATTCGTACCCCCTCCCCTAACTTCAAAGGATTATTACTCTTGCTTTTGTTGATAAAAAAAGGATAAGTTTTGCAGATAATTAAAAAAAACATCACAGGAAACAAATTATTAAATACATGATTAATTCACGTGTGTGAACAATAAAGATTGGCGGAATTCTTCATGGAGTAGGACACTTTTATCTCCATCTTTACCTGAGTCAGCGCAGCTCAAAGACATTTTAATCACTGACATATTGAGTTTTAAAAAGTTAATGGAAGGTCTGTGATGAAAGGGAATTTCAAAAAATGCCACGGAAGTTGCCCATTTAGTTAATGGGATATTTTACATAATTAATATCACAGAGTCCGAACGTAAGAAAGCTTATGTACATTTCGGTTTGAATAATGTTCATATTAGAAAAAAAGTAAACTAATTAACAAATGGCTTTAAGGTGAATAACAGAAAGTTTCATTTTCGAATGTTCTTCTGGTATATATATATATGATTAATAAAAATTCATAGGGAGATTTAGGGATGTTTGTATTGTATAAAATTGACGAAGAACTTAGTGATAAACCGTTGCATTTTGCACGAACACCAATTCATACTTTCCCATAACCTGAGCCGTTCTTGCGTTTTTAGAGGGCCTTAGGCAAAGAAAAATTCAGGGTCCCTGGGTAAAGAAAGATTTTGGGGCCCTAAATAAAGATACGTTTGAAGCCCCTAGGATGAAATACATTTTGGGGCCCTCAACAAAGATACGTTTGGAGCCTCTAGGATGAGATACATTTGGGGGCCCTAAACAAAGATACGTTTGGAGCCCCTAGGATATGATACATTTGGGGCCTTACGCAAAGATACATTTGGGGCCCTGATCAAAGGTACTCAAAGACCTAATAATCTTTGACACATAGGGCCCCTATAACCATTCCTGAAATGTTAACTTATTTTAACCTCGAGCTCTAGGTAAATGTATACTAGTGGAGGGCTGGCTAATAGTTTTCTGACCCAAAAGTTAAATTATTTAGACTAGTTTAGACTAGACCGGGGCTACTGACAATTGATCAAGTTTCCCTTCCTTGTAGCGGGCTTGTCTGTTAACTAAGAGGGCCTGCCAGAAAACTGATAGCACTTCTTTTCTATCTTTAGTAAAATGTTTCATAAAAAATTGTACTTTCAAGTAAAAACAGATAAAATTTAGGAAACGTAAAAAAAGGGAAACTACCCCCCCCCCCAAAAAAAAGGAGAGAGGCTTAGCAATGGAGGCTCCAGCCTAGTTGGTGTATCCACAGTAACGCCACATATACAAGCTGGTGGAACACCCCCCCCCCATCTTAATAGAATAGAAATCCGCCTTATAAGAATGTTCTAAAAATAAAAGTAGCCCCTCCTTCAACATTTAGAGAAAGCCTATGCCAGCTGATTCTAAGAAATGATTTTCTCTTCTCTACACATGTAAGTTGACTAGTAAACAACCTGGCTTCTAATACTGCATCCTCCTAGAAGAGGGCACTGGAGGGGAAACCATTTAACCCTTAGCGTGGCCTCCAAGTGCAACAACATTCAATACTTATTAGTCCCCCTCCCCCACCACAACCCACACACCCCTCTTCATCCCCTGCCTTAATTCCATTTAGTTTTCTTTATCCTGCTGTTTCATTCACGGTTCGTATTATGTTTTAATTCCGCAAATAGTTCAAGAAAACAAGGGCAGTCGGTGAGTGTGTCCATGTGTAGAGTTACACCCCCCCTCCCCCCCTGCAGAGAACCTCATTACTTCCATATGGTTTTAGTCTAGATTTTCTCTGGTATCATGTTTCTACACTATCAGGCAATGTTTATATCTGCTGGTTTGATACAGGCAATGTTTATATCTGCTGGTTTGATACAGGCAATGTTTATATCTGCTGGTTTGATACAGGCAATGTTTATATCTGCTGGTTTGATACAGGCAATGTTTATATCTGCTGGTTTCATACAGGCAATGTTTATATCTGCTGGTTTGATACAGGCAATGTTTATATCTGCTGGTTTGATACAGGCAATGTTTATATCTGCTGGTTTGATACAGGCAATGTTTATATCTGCTGGTTTGATACAGGCAATGTTTATATCTGCTGGTTTGATACAGGCAATGTTTATATCTGCTGGTTTCATACAGGCAATGTTTATATCTGCTGGTTTGATACAGGCAATGTTTATATCTGCTGGTTTGATACAGGCAATGTTTATATCTGCTGGTTTGATACAGGCAATGTTTATATCTGCTGGTTTGATACAGGCAATGTTTATATCTGCTGGTTTCATACAGGCAATGTTTATATCTGCTGGTTTGATACAGGCAATGTTTATATCTGCTGGTTTGATACAGGCAATGTTTATATCTGCTGGTTTGATACAGGCAATGTTTATATCTGCTGGTTTGATACAGGCAATGTTTATATCTGCTGGTTTGATACAGGCAATGTTTATATCTGCTGGTTTGATACATATTGTAAAGCAACGGCGGCATAAAGGTTGAAGACCGGGGAGGGGGGGATAGAGACACATTCCATTAGCGTATGGAATTTTTTGTTTATAATTTCCAAAAAGGATGAAGACTATGTCAGACGTGCGGTTAAAACATATCATCTTGAATTAATTTAACTTGAATGCACCGTAAAAAAAAAAAACAACGACGACGAAATATTTACCCATTATGTCTATGCTGCAACCTTTTTTATAAAACTGATACAAAAATATAGTGTGTTGCACATCGAAATTTAAGGATGATAATAAAAAGTCTGATGAATTTAATGATGCGAACTTGCTGTGTGGTAGTTAAGGCCGTTATGTGGCGGACATACAAGTGAGCAGAGGCGCAACCAGTATGTTGAAGTTGGTAGGGTCCAAAATATTAGGTAAGATGAAAACTGGTATGTCTGCCCCCAAATACCAGTGGCTTGATTTTTGGCAGGGTCCGGACCCACACGACCCGTAAATCGGTTGCGCCCATGCAAGTGACAACAGCATACACGATAAGGGGTTAGTGAACCGTTAGTGGATAACATAAAGGTGATAAATTACAGACAGACGAGGGATACAGACATAAAAGTGATAAATCACAGACATACACGTGATAAATTACAAACATTTAAGTGAATAATAACAGACATATACATGACATATTGATTGACACAATTTATTCACGGTTTATTCGTCAATTATCCTTGTCCGTTGTTTATGTCTAACGCTCCACCTTTAATCAACATCAATAGGCATATAGATGTCTGAGGCCTTTTTCAATTAAATCTTAACATATGACCTCCCAACAAACGCATGGCACTAGTGAGGAACTCCTACAATGTGACCTATGCCACTGTTTTCTAAATTTAGAGTCGCCTGTGATCACTGCAGATTTTCAAAACAAGATTCTTCAACGTTTCGCATGTTGAGCTTTATCATCATCTACTGGCATCTATTTATTGTTACAAGGCTTCACCAGGAAGCTGCCAAAATTATTCCGGTGATTCCGCGGGAGGAGTATTATCATCCTGTAATCTGACCGAATCAGCGCCCCCACACGATCTCTTAGCGCCCTATTGGCTAACCCCCACCCTCCTGCTCCACCCTAGGATCTTCACGTGTACTGTGTATTTGATTGGCGTTCATCCGGCAGGGATAATCCAAATAAAACATTACGCCTGGGAATCGTTAAGACGACTTAGAGGATTAACTTGTACATTAACGTTTGTTGAGTTTTTAAAGTGTAAAATGTGAGCAGGAGATTTAAATTGTCATATTGACTATTAAATTGAACGCTCCTCACTGCTCAACTATTTTAGTTTAATTACACATTGATGCAGCTGGGCCCTGGCCACAGCCCGCCAAGATCTTCTGTGAAACTAATTTATTATGTCAGTAAAGATTATCGCGGGCAGAGAAGATGAAGAAAAAGGCCAACAAAAAATGTCACATAGTCATACTGTGTTGCTTGTGAAATCGAGAGAAATATTCGCCTTGCATTATGTTGAGAAGAGAAAAATATTACACGTTAGGATATAAATACTCAAGAAATGTAGGAGAGAAAAATCTAACCATTAACGGAGACTTTATATATATATATATATATATTTGACCAACACTGATGGGAGACCAGTGGTAGGATTAAATATTAACAGTTTTAATTTGAATAATTTTCTGATCAACAGAAGCGAAGAAAATTTGTTGAAAAATGAAACAAACAGTTGTTTTTTTCTTATTTCAGGTTGACACGCAAGCACAAAAAAAATTCAACACCATGTCTGCGCATACAGCTGAGCCACACCCACCCACTGTAAACATAAGTGAGCACATGTGTTGAAACGTGAGCACATGAATAATCGTTTACACCCACTCTCATTAATTCGAACTATTTTTTTTTAATGTATTTTAAAAATTATTTACACAGAGACGTGTTTGGCCATTTAGTCTGGTTTTTTTTCAAATCAAATGTGTTTTTTAAAAAATCCATCCACACACTCATTCTCTTGCCAGGTTGCAAATTATTTCGTTTCTGCCTACGACATTTGGTTTCTGCAGATGCATGCCTTTTATTTTTCACTTTAAAAATATGTGTGTGTGTGTGTGTGGGTGTGTGGGGGAGTTTAAAGTGGTTTGTGTTTACAGACACAGACATATCTACATTTTAAAAATGCACAATGAAACTTTCTTTTTTTGAAAGCGCTCAATTTTTTAAAAATTCTCAATTGACGTAAAACATAGTATATGAGATTTCACAGTAGCCAGTTAGGCTGTATTATAAAACAAAAACTTTGCTTTGTAAATACAAAATAATGTACGTGTTGGAATTTTGTTTTCTTTCTGTTACGCAGACAAGTGATGGGAAGGAATTTTCAGCCAACAGTTAACATGGTTCCATGTCAGGGCGGATTAACTCTCTGGAGTCTCGCAAGCGCTGATTGGGTCATTTCAGCTTCTGTACTCAAGTGTTATGAGGCAGGGGGAGATTATCAGCTTTAATATCAAAGGAAAAGTAACCTTTGAGCGTGAAAGTGGTGCATGCGTTACCAGCCAGTCACTGGAGTTGAAAAACCCGACAAAAAAAGAAAAAAGGATAGGTCAGGTCGAAAGTTAAATTGGATGCAAGATCTGGGAGGGGAGGACCGGGGGGGGGGAGCATCGTTATAGTCAGCTGCGATAACATCTGAGATAAAATGTGAGATAAAAGTTGAGATAAAATGTGAGATAGATGTTGAGATAAATTTTGAGATAAAATGTGAGATAAGGTCAGTACTTACTGGCACACATTCAAAGGTTGTGAATCATTGTCCGCACAATCTGGAAACATCTGGTTGCATAGCAACCTCATAGCAGGATGTATACAGAACGGCGAGACTCCATCTTCCTCCATTTCCCGGCTGATGTTCTGGAGTTGGCCCTCGCCGTCAATTTCCATGAATTTCTGCACGACCATCTTCCCTCGCAGGAACTCTCCACACACGCTGCCTTCATAGGGGGAACATATTCTGTATGGGAGAAGAGACCATTAAATGAATACACATAGGGCCATTATAGGCCTACATCATATGTGCTACTAATAATATAGCATATAGCATAGGCCTACATCATATGTGCTATTAATAATATAGCTAATAGAACAGGACTACATCATATGTACCACTTATAATGTAGCATAGGACTACATTTAATAATATAGCACATATCTACATTTCAAAGCAACGAAAAAAACAACACACAAAAAAACAGCAACCCAGCAACAACAATGAATGTACACATTCAAGCAGAGTTCTAATTAAACTACATTTAAATGGCAATGATTTATTTTAAATAAATGACGTTATCTGAAATGTCAATGCTAAATTAATCAGCGCTAAAATGGTCTTTTTAAGATTTTAATTATGAGGAAACGTGAAATAAAACAATTATTTTTTGAAAATGTATCAAAATATTTTGTACTTGCTGTACCCTGCAAAACCTTTGCATATAGGTATATTCCATTAGGTTTGATCAGTATGCTAGGTTATTTTTGGTTTCGGGCAGATCCGATTTTTTCATGATTGTATTTTAAACTGGAATACTGTTGTATTAATTCTTTACTTTCGATTTAACGCAGAACCCTTACCGCTATTATTTGTATATAGATTTTTCCTACAAAAATTTCTTGTTCATTACCTTTTTTAAAAATCTAAGAGACTCATTTTTAAAATTTAAATAAAAAAAAAAACTCAAATGAAATAACATCGTATTAATATTCTTACAAAATAACATTGAATGAAACTTAATTAGTCATACTTCCGGGCATCAGTTACAAACTGATATCTTAAAACAACGCCAGACAGATTCAATAGTCGCAAAATATCAACACATACACAATTCGACTGTGATTTATGTGTTTCAATCAATAAATGAAAGATTTTTAAAAAATCGGATGGGGAAAACCTCGTTTTGCGGGATAGCGTAAGGCGAGGTTCGACTGTACACAGAAATCTGCAGGCTATTTTACTTTATATGTCAGGGTATCCTAACAACGAAATTTACTGTACAAATTCCATGGGAAAGAACTTGCATGGCAACGGCAAAAATGTCCCAAGAGATTTCTTAAACAGTGAGACGTGAATCATTTCCCTTGCCATTGTTATACAACATATCTTATGTTATTCAACATCTCTTCTGTTACAGTGGCGTAGCGAGGATGGGGGGGGGCAAGGGGGCATCATGCCCCGGGCGCTACTCACAAAGGGGCGCTAAATGGTATATTTTAATAAAATATTACATATATATATATGATTTTCGAATGGGGGGGGCGCTAAAAAGGTATTGTGCCCCGGGCGCAAGTTAAGCTCGCTACGCCACTCTTCTGTTATACAACATCTCTTAAGTTATGCAACATTCGACAAAGCTCCATAAATTAACTCCAGATATTTCCGCCGCCCTTGATGTCTTGTAGTTGTATACACCAAACTGGTGACTCACACACACACACACACGCACACACACGCTGAGAGCTGACCGGCATTTAACCCAGAGCTGATGTAAATTAAAATAGTACAATGATAAACACATTTGCCGTCCAGGTGCCATGAAAGTAAAATAAACGTTTGAATATATTATGAGACCATACTCTCGGCGTATGGAGTCTCATAAACAGGGGGAGATAATATAAAGGCTATCTCGCCTGCGATTAAGGTTATTTATGAGGCGGGTGAAACTGCTCAAGTTTTTTTTGTGTGAAAAAAAAAGATAGCTAGAAGTAGTGAGTTATCGAACTTTACCCGTGGAGTAAATTCTAACAGCCGCAGCCGGAAGAATGACACAACAGAATATTAAATTCAGTTACACAGATCGGAGCGAAACAAATTATAATGATACCGATGTGGAATATTATTTTGATATGGAGGCGCATGTTAACATGGGGTAGAATCCCCCTGGGAGTGGACACTGTATTTAGAGCCGCCCTACAGGGATAGGCGAATTGGGCAGCTGCCTAGGGTCGTCATTGATTAGGGGGCCCGTGTCGGGACTTTAATTTTTTACGAAACGTAATAAAAATTGTAAAATTTGTTGTAGAGCGAGTTTCTAAACCATTCAGCTATCTTAAAAAGTGTTTACTTGTTCTCGATGACATGGGAAAGTGTTCCATTCGGAAAGGCCTAAATTACTGGAAGTCGGGCCTGCCAGAAGAAAGGGCAATCTGATCACTTTTAAGGGGCGCCGGGGTAAAATTACGTATAATTTGAAAGTGGGCGTTCGAGCAGCCCCAGTTGTCTAAGATTACAATTTGCAAGGACGCATTGAATGAGTTTTTGCCTCGAGATACCAAATGTATACTTTGCCCAAGATCCCATGCATTTCTCTATCTATATCTGTATCAATAAAAGGCAAAACCCTCACTGACTTACTGACTAACTCACTCAGTGACAGACTCACTGACTGACTCACAGACTGACTCACAGACTGACTAAAACACCACAAATTCTCAAAACTTTCTGTGTAGACGGAAGGCTGAAATTTGGCAGACTCATTCCTAACAGCTTACTAATAATACTTAAAAGCTGGTTTTATTTCAAAATTCTTAACGGTCATAAAGGTCGGCTAATACTCGCATGTTTATATTTGCTATTTATGACGGTCCCCAAGCTGCGTGCATTGGTGTAGAACGGAAAGTAATTTTTTAAAATTTTTTATTATGGTACACGTATTCATTTTTTATTACTCATTTACTGGTCAAACCAATTCATTAATTACAATTATAATTAATGGCGAGGTGTTTGTTTTAGAGTTAATTATCCTCATTTATTGTTCCAAAATACATAAAACCATAAACGTGTTTATCGAGGTTAAAACCATCGATCTTAACAATGTTGCTTATTGAGTGATTTCCGTGTTATGGAGGGAGGCGACTGCATTATGTATTCTGTGTGGTTACATACTGCACTGTCATATCTGGCTCTCTCTCTTGATGAACTGAATGACTGGGATAGGTTCAAGGTGTGGACTGATGATGACGGTACAGTATATAACTATACTTCTACACGGGAGTACTATATGAGTTAAATGCCTTAGCTCTTCACATGTGGTTACTAGGGACGGAGGGGTTGGTCCGGGTAGGAGAGCATGGTGGCGTGGAGGGGGTCTGGGAAAGGAGAGTATGATGGGGCGGAGTGGTGGGGAGATCCGGTGGGATGAGCTGATGGTGGGATACAGGGTTAGTGGGGGGGGGGGGGTTGGGTCCATTGAAGGAGTTATTGGTGGGAGAGATTGTAATGAGTTCGGAGAATGTGGTAATGGGATGGGCGAGTGGTTGACGGAAGAAACAGGGGATCTGGGGAAGGATGCGTAATGGGACAGAGGATTGGGGTGTCCAATGAATCGCGGGGGTGGGGGCGAGCTCGCGGAAGAAGGGGGTAAAAATGAACCGCAGGGCCGAACTGAAAACGTCATAGATTAAAAAAAAACCAACCTAAACAAATAATTATATAATGATTAAGTATGGGCCAATTTAACCTTACTTTACATAATGATTAAGTATGGCCAATTTAACCTTACTTTACATAATGAATAAGTATGGGCCAATTTAACCTTACTTTACATAATGGATAAGTATGGGCCAATTTAACCTTACTTTACATAATGAATAAGTATGGGCCAATTTAACCTTACTTTACAAAGGCTTTACATTCTTCTTAATACATGTACACATTTTTAAGACACTACTTTTCCTATTCGAAGATAGGGTATTTTGACCTTTCTTTGCAGTCATGGCTATGGTACAGTATATGGCTATTGCAGCCTCAGCTATGGTGGTGCGATGGTCAGTCTCGGGCGGGCGGACGGATGATAGAGGGGCGTAGTGCGCCTAACTGTTGACTTGAGAGTCTAGGGTTTGATTCTTGGCGATAACCAAAGGGAATTTTTGAAGGTACTAGCGAAAGTTGGTTGAAAGTCTCTCCCCCCCCCCCCCCCCCAAAGTCCACCAGGCTTTAAATGGGTTCCTTGCTTTAGTTGGGAAAGTGAGTGATGTCCCTGTAAGGATGAGATGAAATCTCTTAGATACTATAATCCTCTAAATGGGACGGCTTTTATGATTCCCTTCTTTCAACCCCACCATAGCCGATAGTGCAATGGCCATGGAGGCACCACGGGAGATATATCGGGAACTTGAGCCAAGACCTGAAAAATTTCCTTGGTCCTCAGCGGAGATCGAACCAGGTACCTTTAGGTCGACAGTCGAACGCTTTACTCCACGACCATCCGTCCCCTTAGTTGGGAAAGTAGAGACGGCTCAAAATGGCTCGTCTGTGATGGCGGAATCGTTCTGAAGCTGTCCGTGCTAAGACTGAAGACTAGTTGCTAGTTGCTTTACCCAACTCTCATTGAGCTTAGGTATTTTCGACATTCGCCAGGGACTTGATCCTCAGGATCGGGATACGCATCCACAGTGACCGCAGGTACATTTGAAATGCTGTATGATTTTGCTGTAGGTATATAAAGTTTAGCTTGTGTACAACCAGGGATATGAGTTGAACAATGCACTTCTGCTAATGGGTTGAACAATGCACTGCTGCTAATGGGTTGAACAATGCACTGCTGCTAATGGGTTGAACAGTGCACTACAGCTAATGGGTTGAACAATGCACTGCTGCTAATGGGTTGAACAATGCACTGCTGCTAATGGGTTGAACAATGCACAGCTGCTAATGGGTTGAACAATGCACTACAGCTAATGGGTTTAACAATGCACTGTAGCTATTGGGTTGAACAATGCACTGCAGCTATTGGGTTGAACAATGCACTGCTGCTAATGGGTTGAACAATGCACTGCTGCTAATGGGTTGAACAATGCACTGCTGCTAATGGGTTGAACAATTCACTGCTGCTAATGGGTTGAACAATGAACTGCTGCTAATGGGTTGAACAATGCACTGCTGCTAATGGGTTGAACAATGCACTGCTGCTAATGGGTTGAACAGTGCACTACAGCTAATGGGTTGAACAATGCACTGCTGCTAATGGGTTGAACAATGCACTGCTGCTAATGGGTTGAACAATGCACAGCTGCTAATGGGTTGAACAATGAACTGCTGCTAATGGGTTGAACAATGCACTGCAGCTAATGGGTTGAACAATGCACTGCAGCTAATGGGTTGAACAATGCACTACAGCTAATGGGTTTAACAATGCACTGCAGCTATTGGGTTGAACAATGCACTGCAGCTATTGGGTTGAACAATGCACTGCTGCTAATGGGTTGAACAATGCACTGCTGCTAATGGGTTGAACAATGCACTGCTGCTAATGGGTTGAACAATTCACTGCTGCTAATGGGTTGAACAATGAACTGCTGCTAATGGGTTGAACAATGCACTGCAGCTAATGGGTTGAAGAATGCATTGCAGCTATTGGGTTGAACAATGCACTACAGCTAATGGGTTGAACAATGCACTGCAGCTATTGGGTTGAAAAATGCACTGCTGCTATTGGGTCGAACAATGCACTGCTGCTATTGGGTTGAACAATGCACTGCAGCTAATGGGTTGAACAATGCACTGCAGCTAATGGGTTGAACAATGCATTGCAGCTATTGGGTTGAACAATGCACTGCTGCTATTGGGTTGAACAATGCACTGCAGCTAATGGGTTGAACAATGCACTTCTGCTAACCTGTATATTATTAAAAAAAAAAATAGTTGGCTGGTTTCTCTCAGTCCAACACCATCCCCCCCCCCCCCCAAAAAATAATTTTGCTTTAGGCTTTGGCTAATATTTTTTCCACCACAAACACATCGATTTTAAAGATGGCGGAAGCAGGGGGGCGGTTACTTCAAAACTCATTAACCAGATGGCCTCGTTAACAAATGTTGACATTTTTTCGTTTCAGGTTTCTAATCAGAAAAACATCAAATTTAAGCCAGCATGTCATTAAATTATTTTTATTTAAGCTGTTTATGAAAATATACACACAATAAACGTTTGGATTGGGATATTTTGACAAGTGGACGGCTCCTAGCAGGTAAACATGTATTCGACTACCATCTTTCCGATTCTGTTCAATAGGCAAGTGGATGGGTACAAGCGAAGAAGAGGTAAACTTCTATTCGATTACCATATTCCTGATACTGTTCAATCGGCAAGGGGACGGTTCCAAGCAGGTAAACATGTATTCGACTACCATCTTCCCGATACCGTTCAATCGGCTAGTGGATGATGAAGTTGTGCATGTGAACAATTCATCCGTTAATTATATAATACATGAATATATGTCTGAAATACTAATGACAACATTTGAAATGTCTCCCCCTTAACCCTTGACCCGACAACTCGATAAGCCGTGGATGTAGCAGGTAGAACTTCAACAACTTTCTGTTGAGTCTACACAGATGTACGCACTCACATTTTTCAAATCATAAAAAAACGTATTGGAGAAAAAGAGTGAGAACATAAAAATACAAGACGTATAATAGAAGAACAAAATACATAAAAAATAAAATGGAAATTTTGGAAACCAGGGTGAACTCCCACCAGTACAAAGTATTGATCAACTATTTTGCTTATCCACCAGAACAGGCCCGCTGAAATGGAAAATATAAACGAACAATAAAGTCAACTTGACAGCGCCCGGAGCACCGCATTGACTTTTATAAAATGCCATTATAATTTTTCTCAAGAAAAGTTTAAGCAAGAATAAAACATTTTTTAAAGAATTATTTGTTTGTGTGTGTGTAAATTTACTAGGAAAAATCAGGATTAAAAAATGAAACACAATTAACGCGAATAACAGAAGTGCGAAAGGTTTTCAAGGCAGACGATTGATAGGAAAATTAAAAATGTTTAATTAGTTCAGGATTGCGGGAGTTTCGTTCATAATGAAGAGGTTATGGGAAATATTTTGTGAAGAGGCAGAGAAAAAAAAAATTGGTGCATGTTTTGTAGGGTTAGGAAGAGGATACCCATAGACCAGCTTGTATCAACACTTCAGAAAAAAAAATAGTCCTGGATAAATGATTGTGTTATCTCCCTTACCCCCAGTGCCAACAGTGGCGTGAAATTCGACAGATTTTTTTGGGTTATCTTTCCTATTACAGTTTTAATAATTACCTCCCCTCCTCGTGACGTTAACACCTGCACGTGAAGGCGGGACCGACACACACCAAGACAGAGGAAAGGAGGAGTGGGTGGGTGGGAGGTTTGAGAGTTGTGAAATAAGTTTTAAAACATATTAAAAGATCAGATAGATAACAATACATAACGATAATAAACATATATACAAAGCGGTGGCATGTAACCAGAAGTCAACAACGTACAGTGCACTTGATGCACACGTCATTATGTGGTGCACTTTAGAAACATTTGTAACATCTCATCTAGTTAGCTTGGGACTCATTTGGAAATAATTTATGAAGTAATACAAACAAACAAAAAATAAAGTATTTTAACACTTAAAACAATTTTTTTACAATATGGAACAAAAGTGAAAACAAATTTCATAGTTAAGGTTTAAAAAAAAAAGGAATTAAAACAAAAAAGTAATATTAATGGGAGCCACACTAAATTCAACAAAGAGCCACTAAGAGCCACTGAGAGCCAACATTATAATATGTAGTCTCTGATGCATCGTGAATGAAGAAGATATTTGTGCAAACTATTAATGGGTCTTCATATGGCTTCCAGCAGGCACCACAAACTGATTTTTTAAAAATGGCTTTACAGCTTTTTTAAAACATGAATATAGAAAGAACTTCAGATTTTGAACCAGTTTGTGGTACTACTTCCAGGCTCAGAGGCAGAAACACTGGAAGGGGGGGTTGGTGGTGGTGACAACAACGAGTGTGACGGTATGCTGAAAATCACAAGCAGCTGCCTGGCATCCCCTAGCTCTGTCCAAAATGGACCGTTAAAGGAACATTTAGAACAGACCGAACTGTAACCTACCTCCGCTGGCAGAAACACTTGGTGACCTTGCAATGCAACCATAAAAGTTACGTTATCGCATGCATTATTGGAAGTTTCGTTTTTTTTTCTGATTGCAGTTTGTATAGAGACGATTAGAATACAATTATTGTATACCGACCCATACGAACATATTATATTTAGGGCACTGGCGGCGGAGCAGGGGGGGCAGGGGGGGCAGCGGACCCCCCTAAAACTTTTAAGGGGGGGCGGCGCCCCCCCTTGAATTTCCAGTCTGCCCCCCCTAAAATTTTAACTTTTTTAACTATGTAATTCATTTTAGTTTATATGTATCATTTTCATTTTCATAATTCATTTGATTTATTTCTTAAATTTAATATTTGAAAGAAATTATAATTAATTGACATTTTACAGTAATCACATTATTGAGAGTTGTTGTGGCATATTTTAAAATTAGTTGCAAGTACCCGGCTTTGCCCGGGTTTAAAATAATGTTTTCTGTTTATTTAAGAAGCGTAATTTGACGTTTAATTAAGATTTAAAATAAGACGCGTAAAAAAGGGCATGCAAATTGCAATAAAAGGGTACACTTATCTTTAAGCAATGTGATACACAACATTTTTGGCAGTTCCTCTCTCTCTCTCTCCCTCTCCCTCCCCTCCCTCCCTCCCCTCCCTCTTCCCTCCCTCTCTCTCTCTCTTAGGCATGACTGTATCAAAAGATGACAATTCCTATGGATGAAGGAATGGAATGTAATAATGTAGTAAGTAATGTGATATTGGTTCCCCGTACCGATCATATTTATAGTAAGTTAGCTATGTGGGAGAGAAGCTCGTAAAACCTGCAATCGGGGTAAAAGTTTACCAATTTTCATGTCTTTGATATCCAAAATAATTAATTACAATTAAAGTACCCATTGAGATGAAACGAAACCTGTTTAAGAACATTCCCCATGTAATTTTGTGTACGTGTACCCAGTGGCGCAACCAGCAAAAAATGCTGGGGGGGGGGGGCTTACATATTGAAAAAAAGACAGTTTGACAGTCTTTTTTGTAACTTTATAACGCAAATTATGTATTGATGATTTGGCCTGGAGGGTGGCTCAAGCCCCCCCTGCCCCCCCCCCGGTTGCGCCACTGCGTGTATCAAATTTCACGTTATTTGGTTGTCTGGATCTTGAGTTTTAAGGGAACAGACAGACAGATAGCAAATGCGTCTTATAAGTATAGAGAAGTATTGCCATCTACCGAATGACGGCAAATGTAATTTTTAAAGAAAATACAATTATTTATTATCTTTTCATAAATTACGTTTTGTTTATTGAGTTTCCCGTTTCCGGTTTCATATTCATCATCATTCATGATAATTATCAGTAATTTTCTGATCTAATTTCACTATTAAATTTGCAAACAAACTGACATTACGAATCAGTTGACGACAGAAGTGCTCAATGTTCATTTTTATCTTTTTTAATATGTTATGTTTTAATAATATCGATTAAATACTTGCTACAGAATTACTATATTCTATTATAGAATTAAGTGGAGTATAATTTGTCTTTCGGTCATATTTTGTCTTGCCCCTCCTTAAATTTTCAAGGGGGGGCGGCGCCCCCCCTTGAATTTTGGCTTGCCCCCCCTTAAAATATTTCGTTCCGCCGCCGATGATTTAGGGAACCACATAATGAACATATTGTATTTAGGGAACCAAATAATGAACATATTATATTTAGGGAATCACATAATGAACATATTGTATTTAGGGAACCACCGAATGAACATATTGACCGTTATGATTTGAATATATTGGGAAGTACTGCATTGACATTTGGGAACAATTTGTAAAAGAATATAAAAACATCGGGAATCAGTGTAAGTAGGTAGTAGGTTATATTGTAACCATGATTTACACATTAGAATAGCACAATCTATACAAACTGAGAAGTATTGCATGAACATAAATTAAAAAAAAAAAGGATTTGGGACAATATTTGGTAATCTCTCACCTGACATACACATAAAAATCTCTCTCTCTCACACACAAACAAGTGACAATATTTGGTAATCTATCACCTAACATACACAGATAAAAATCTCTCTGTCTCACACACAAACAAGTGACAATATTTGGTAATCTATCACCTAACATACACAGATAAAAATCTCTCTGTCTCACACACAAACAATTGACAATATTTGGTAATCTATCACCTGACATACACAGATAAATAATCTCTCTGTCTCACACACACACAAGTGACAATATTTGGTAATCTCTCACCTAACACACACAGATAAACAATCTCTCTGTCTCACTCACAGACATGCATGAAATAAAAAAAATAGTTGTACTCACGTTTGTCTGGACTCCACTGGATCTGTAAAGATGATGAAAAAGTATAAAGCCATTATCCACGTGAAATACATCCTTGTGAGTAATTTGTGCATGTTAAGTGTGTGTGTGTGAGTGAGTGAGCTGTCCAGACAGATGGAAGGTGCACACACACACACACTACATAACAAAACGAAATGTTAATTTTATTATTGTGTCCGTTGTAATAATTATGACGAATGCGCTAGACACGACACAGTCTGTCAGTGGTAAAAACCATATTTATTCTCTTTCACTGTACCGGTCATTAGGGGGTTAATCCCATGTAGACATTCTTGTTTTGATTTTTTCTTTAAATATATAGTATGTGGTTCACTAAGTCTAATAAGTTAATGAGGTGAAGAATGAAAAAAAAATGTTCACAGTCTGTTCATAAACATCTTGTGCCTTCTTATTTTTTTCACATTAGGATAAACAAAGAAATCCAATGAATATTACAAATATAATGATATTACACAAATGTAATGATATTACACAGGTGTAATTATATAACACAGGTGTAATTATATTACACAGGTGTAATGATGTTAAACAAGTAAGCGGAAATTAATTCTTTAGTTATCGTCTTCAAATAATCAAAACATGTTGCGTGTATAGTACAGTTCATTTAAGCCTAGATTTCATATTTCCACAAATATCATTGGCAGGTATTTGTATTTTCTGTGGGCTTTTGAAAATGATTTAGTAAAAAGTAATTTATATTACAGTTCGGGGAATCGACAAATGAAATATTCTACTTTTACTTTGACAGCAAGGTTGATTTTCACGATGACGTCATAGAAGCCAAAACCAGGGACGGGGCGAGGTGGTTGTAATGCGAATAATAAGTCTCTGT
This sequence comes from Bulinus truncatus, assembly GCA_021962125.1. NCBI lineage: Eukaryota > Metazoa > Mollusca > Gastropoda > Planorbidae > Bulinus > Bulinus truncatus. The sequence continues at coordinate 862,707 of JAGDYQ010000113.1, forward strand.
GGGCAAGATCATTTCATACACACACATACAAAAACACATACACATACAGACAGAAATCCTACATCATGCGTACATCTCCACGTTCCAGTGCAGCATCTAGTGCACATCCCTGGGGATGGGGGTGTGAGGGTAACTTCGCTTCAGTGATGGCAGCTAACAGGTAATTAGCTGCAGTGGTAGACGGGACATTACAGGTAGTCATTTCAGTGCATACAGGTCGTAAATTCGTCAAAGCCAAGACGAGGGCCAGGTGTTTGTATACCTTCAAGTAAATGTCTGCAGCGCTACCAGCATTGAGAAATTTTGGAACATTTTATTTACATCTACAAATCGCTTTGCTCCCGGAAGTGTAATTTCATTTTCTCTCCCTGCGCTCGCTGAAAGTTTTTATTACGTCACTCTGTCTAATTAAGTTAACATTTTATGACAGAATCTATGGAGCAGATTTCAGTATCCTTCCTTTCTCCCCAGTTGACCTTCCTTTCTTCTAAATAGATACAGAGTTCGATACACCCAGGGGCTGTATACAGAGTTCGATACACCCAGGGGCGCCGAGATCCAACACGGGCCCCAGGGAGGACATCATTGCGGGCCCCTTAATAAACAATAAGTCGTGAAAAAATTGACATGGTGGGGCGGCCGGGCCCCCTGGCAATGACCCCCCTGCCCCCCTCTCGGCGTGCCTGGATACACCCAGGACTGTATAAAGAGTTCGATACACCCAGGGGCTGTATGCAGTGTTCGATACACTCAGGGGCTGTATACAGAGTTCGATACACCCACGGGCTGTATACAGAGTTCGATACACCCAGGGGCTGTATACAGAGTTCGATACACCCAGGAGCTATATACAGACTTCGACACACCCAGGGCTGTATACAGAGTTCGATACACCCTCTTTACATCCCCCACTTTAGCCGAGCAAAACATTGCTATGAAAGTACCACGCAAGACCTAGCTAGGTGATTGGGCTGTCTAGGATTCGAACTGATGATCTACATCATACAAGTCAGGACCACAACCAAAGCGCCACACTGCAGACACCATCCTACCCCGGGAGAAAAGCTTAGAGTTTTATGTTTCTGGTCTACAGCATCCACGAAACTTGCGAGACATAGGCCTGAAGGGGGGTAAAATATTCAGCTATTGAACTAAAGTAAATGACTGCATAGCAGAAAAATACAGTGGAATAAATCAGGTAAGTGAAACAAATCAAGTCAATGAAATAAATCAAGTCAGTGACACAAATCAGGTCAGTGAAAGAAATCAGGTCATGGCAATTTTTTTTATTTGTTTTGTTGTTACATTTAACAGCCCCCCCCCCTCATATCTTTTTCATTTTTACATAAATGTATTTGAAAACTGTGATGACGTCAGCACTAGGAAGACCAAGGCCTGGTATTGGTGGCATTCAATGACGACATAAAGCCTAAGATATGACGACAAGTTTTCTGCTGAGATTTACGTTCAGTAATTTAAAAGTTTAAAAAAGAAAAGAAGATAACAGCATTTCGTTAGATAAGATTTATGACCAGTAGATCCTACCCTTACCCCGCCGCCCCGACAAATCTTCTCTTCTGCTACCCCCTCCCCCTCCCGTCCCCAATCCGATCTTTATATTTTCTTTAATCTGTGATTTGAGATGCATACGTCATATACCTTTTACTGAGATAAACTCTAAACTCTAAAACAGTAGTTCTCAAAAAAAAAAAACGCGACCAACTGGTAAAAACTGTTTTGTTTTTGCGACCCACCTGTTAAGAAAAAGCTGCGACCAAAAAAATACAAAACAAACAAAAGGTCATGCAAGTTTGATAAACTTTACATAATACCAAACTTTTAAAATTTGTAACTTATCAAATAATAGTTGCACGCATATACTCTCGATCTAAAAACTATCCATTTCAATTCTGTCGCGTCCCAACTAAAAGTCGTCTGCGACCCACCGATGGGTCATGACTAGGGAGCGACCGATAATCGGATCGGTATCGGTATCGGACCGATATTGGCACTATCGGTTAATATCGGATCGGCCGATTGTTGTAGGGAACGACCGATAGTCAAACCGATATTGGCACTATGGGTTAACTAACGGACCGGCCGTTTTTTGGCTGCCGATACATTGTTTTTTTTTTCACAACAGAGTTGCAGAAAAAAAAAATCAGTAAATAACCCAATTCTATAACCAGATCAGACAAGATTTTTTAAAAAAGGAAAAAAATCCCGTACACAGAAATTGTCACGTCCACATCAGAGATGACCTTGAAACAATAGGATTGGCGTTTCCTAATTCTAATGTATGACCTTGAATGATACAATTAGTGAACATCTGTGTGTATTTTTTTTTTGGGATGGGAAGTTGGTGGGGGGGGGGGGGGTAAACAAGACACGCGTGGGCGAAGTGTTACAAAATATGTGAACATGGGTCATATACGTCATACAGCACGAAGAAAACACGTGTTTTGCATTGTTGTTGCTTAAGGGGCTGTCCATTAATTACGTCAACAAAATAGCGGGGACGGGGGGGGGGTCAGAAAATTTTTGATAATTGTTGACATGGGGGAGGGAGGAGGTCAAGAAAAGTTGACGTCAACAATGTTACTTTTTTTTAATTTAATATAATTACTTAATAAATAGAAAATTAAGCAGCGTTTGTAGTTCTGTGTTACACACTCGCTTAACATTCAATATTTTAATTAAACTAACTATATTCCTACTAATTTTGCCACATAAACATTTTGGAAGCCACCTTTTTTAGGGGGGAGGGGATAATCAAATGTTGACTTAATTTTATAGGGGGGGGGGGGTCTCTGGAAGTTTGACAAGTTGTTGACAAGGGGGAGGGGGGGAGGTAAAAATCGCCCAAAATTTGTTGACATAAATAATGGACAGCCCCTAACAAGAAAATATCGGTATCGGTAAAAATGCTGGGGGAAAAATCGGTATCGGACTATCGGTAAAAAGGCATATCGGTCGCTCCCTAGTCATGACCCACACTTTGAGAAGCACTCAACTACAACTAAACTAGAGGATCCATTAGAATACCTGGTACACACACACACACACACATTCAACTACAACTGAACTAGAGGACCCATGTAGAATACCTGACAGTTTTTTCAACACACACACACCCGCACACACTGGCACACACACACACACATTGATTACATTTTTATAAATACATGTACTAGAAACCTATCCTCTGGACCGTATTGCAAATGAAAACAAATTAAACAATAACAATTTATTTCGACGTAACACAGTTACATCGCATTGAACGTCGGGTCATGTTGACCTATTTACATGACTCAAAAAGGAGTTAATCTATTCAACTCTCCCATCTCACTCATTTTTTTTATATTTACAGACGAATTGAAAATAAATAGCACAACTAGCTGTCTGACCGGTCATTGGCTCTATAAAACACACGGAAACAATTTTGAGTTTGTATATTCACAATATTGCTAGTTTGTACATACGAATTTTGTAAAAAAAAAATTGTTCATTTCATTTGGAAAAAAAATACACGCAATTAAGTATAGCTTGACCATCATTAAAAAGACACGCATTCAAGTATAGCTTGACCATCACTAAAAAGACACGCATTTAAGTATAGCTTGACCATCACTAAAAAGACACGCATTCAATTGTAGCTTGACCATCACTAAAAAGACACGCATTCAAGTGTAGCTTGACCATCACTAAAAAGACACGCATTCAATTGTAGCTTGACCATCACTAAAAAGACACGCACTCAAGTGTAGCTTGACCATCACTAAAAAGACACGCACTCAAGTGTAGCTTGACCATCACTAAAAAGACACGCACTCAAGTGTAGCTTGACCATCACTAAAAAGACACGCACTCAAGTGTAGCTTGACCATCACTAAAAAGACACGCACTCAAGTGTAGCTTGACCATCACTAAAAAGTTCCTTGCTGTGTAGTACATTTATTATAAAAAGTTCTAACAAACATCTTTAAAATAAGGCTGAAAACATTTTCTCGAGTAAAGAGTTGATCTTTCATCTACCCACAGATTTAGTAAATAAATCAAGAATCTTTTCAATTACAATTGTTTATAAAGGTGAGTTTGATTTGTAAACTCCGCTGAATTAAATAAATGAATGTTTTACAGACAGATTAAAAAAAAGGGACCGGGCATAAAATATAATGTCAACGTGACCCATAGACTGAAATTAGAAAATATGAAAAATGACACGAATATTTTAAGAGAACAACAATAACAGCAACAACAACAGCAACGACAACAACAATGACAAGAATAACGACGACTACAACGATGACAACAACAATGATATATATATATATCAACCAATGATGGACATGTCCAGCGATTGACAACTACCAAAGACAGACATGACCAGAGATAGATTAGGCCTATATCCAATTGTGGACATTTCCATTTATCGATAACACCCAGTGATGGTCAGTCCCGTGAACGATTAGGTCCAACGATGGGCAAGTCCCGCGATTGATACCATTCACTAATACCATTAAGTGCCTGCTATCATCCAATGAGTAGGTTTATCGCATGGATACCTTGACCTGGGACTCGCTGGGAGTCATAATAATAATGAATTGCGCCCAATAATGATGGGGCGCAAATCAAGATCTTTCAGTCATGCCAGTCTCGCATGAAGTGTCATTATGAGAGTTTACGGTCCAATGACCACATGAACCCGATTATACAGGATGAGGGAAGTGAAAGAACCACGCTGTGTTGTGTACATCTACAGCTAATAGGAAATGGGTGGCACTTATTAGAGGTAGATAGACCCAGATGATTTATGACGTAAGGTTTATGACGTAAGGTTTATACGTATGGTTTATTATGACGTATGGTTTATTATGACGTATGGTTTATGACATGTAAGGTTTATGACGTAAGGTTTATGACGTAAGGTTTATGACATTATGGTTTATGATTGTAAGGTTTATTATGACGTATGGTTTATTATGACGTATGGTTTTATGACGTATGGTTTATTATGACGTATGGTTTATGACGTATGGTTTATGATGGCTGCTCTCAAGAAGGTCCCCCCAGTGAGGATTATTGCATCATACACTTGAAAGCGCATCTGTAGATGCTACATCATGTAAAATGATACATATATATACATACATCAAGTAACACCATACATGTAGTAAACATGCATAGCGTTACATCATACCGTGTACATAAAACAACCCACCGCATAATACAACAATAAAAGGTACGCGAATCCACATGAAGGCATACTTCGTTGAACTAAACTGTACCAGTTTCACACTTCTATACATATAACTAAACTGTACCCGTTTCACACTTGTACAAATATAACTAAACTGTACCAGTTTTACACTTGTACACACATATAACTAAACCAGTTTCACACTTGTACACATATAACTAAACTGTACCAGTTTCACACTTGTACACATATAACTAAACTGTACCAGTTTCACACTTATACACATAACTAAACTGTGCCACCCAGTTTCTCACTTGTATACATATAACTAAACTGTACCAGTTTCACACTATATTACACATATAACTAAACTGTATCAGTTTCACACTTGTATCAACATATAACTAAACTGTGCCAGTTTTCACACTTGTACACATATAACTAAACTGTACCAGTTTCACACACTTATACACATATAACTAAACTGTACCAGTTTCTGCCCCATACACATATAACTAAACTGTACCAGTTCACACTTATACACATATACTAACTAGTATATAACTAACTAACTGTACCAGTTTCACACCTTCATACACATATAACTAAACTGTACCAGTTTCAACACTTGTACACATATAACTAAACTGTACCAGTTTCATAACTTATACACATATAACCTAAACTGTACCAGTGTCACACCCCTTACACACATATCCAATCTAAACTGACCGTAGTTTCACTTACTTGTACACATATACCAACTAAACTTATACCAGTTTCACACTTGTACAAATATACACTAAACTGTACCAGTTTTCACACTTACCTCCCACATATAACTAAACTGTATCAGTTTCACACTTATACTTACATATAACTAAACTGTACCAGTTTCACACTTGTACACATATAATCGCAATCAGTTATGAGATTTAAACCGATTCACTTTGTAAGTAAGATAAAGTTACAACCCATTAACTACATTCACTCATGTAAGGTGAAGATAGAATTACACACCAATAACTTACATTCATCTATGTAGAGGGGAGATAAAGTTACACCCCTATAACTGACATTCCGACTATGTAAGTAGATGAAACGTCTACACACCTCTCTGATAACTACATTCACTATGTAAGGAGATAGAGTTACTCCCCAATAACTACATTCACTATGTCATAGGAGATAAAGTTACCACCCCAATAACCCCATTCACTATGTAAGGAGATAAAGTTACAACCCCACATAACTACATAATCACATCATGTAAAGTAGAAGTAGAGCTAACCCTCATATTATAACGACAGTCACTATGTAAGGAGATAAAGTTACACCCAATAACTACATTCACTATGCAAGGAGATAAAGTTACACCCCTATAACGACATTCACTATGTAAGTAGATAAAGTTACACCCCTATAACTACATTCACTATGTAAGTAGATAGAGTTACTCCCCAATAACTATATTCACTATGTAAGGAGATAAAGTTACACCCCTATAACTACATTCACTATGTAAGTAGATAGAGTTACACCCCAATAACCAGGAAACATCTTCATCAGCAAACAAGAGAGCGATTATCTTGTATTGTTACTTTCATTATTTAGACAAACTTTAATATTGTCAAGGATTATCAACAAAAGTTGATAACAGTGATAATTCGAAAAAAGATAAAGGTATGACCCCCCCCCCCCCAGCTAATTTCGCAATGAAGACAAGGTTTAAGTTTTTAAGGATTCTCCACATAACACGTAAATTGGCAACATCTTACAGTAAACTCAAAAAAAGCTACCCCGTGTCAAATGTTCATCTTCCCATGACGAGTGAATGTATTCATTTATCAGATTTAATGACTTCCACACACAACAGGTTACAGTATCATCTCTGTGGAACAACCCCCTCTTAAACTTGGAGATTAAGTCGAGTGCTGGGAAAACACGTGTCGCCAATTTCCCCCCTCATGGAACTAAAATATTAAGTTTATTCAAACGACTTCCTGTATGAAATAAAACCGGAACTGCTCTGAATGAAGGACTAAAAAACAAGACAAAGATGGATGCAGTCTGATTCATCTTGATTCCAGAAAACAGTTTTACAGAAAACTACTTTTAAAAAATAAGGAATATCTGTTTCTAGCATTAGTTAGTATTTAGCATTAACGAGTTTATTTTATTTTAAGGTGTATTTTGTATTAGGGCGTGTTTTGCATTAACGAGTATTTTGTATTGACGTTGTTTTATTTTTAGTATTGAGGTGTGTTTTGTACAGGTGCTGAAGAATAACGCCATCCCCATGTAAGTTTTGATTAAAACAATACTATTTATTGAATGGGTGTACAGTGAATGAAATAATGATATACTCTCTGATACAAAACTGTTAAGATAATGATTTAACCCACAGATATATAAGACTAGATCGCTTATGGGCTATGCATAGATATATATTGTGCGGACCATAACTTTAAAAAGAGAAGAGTACAGTTCTGTATAACTTATATATTTTTACAAATTCTTTGCAACTATGATGACGTACTACGCATAGAAACCTTAAGTAACCGAAATAAATAGCAGAAGACATTTTGCATTGTTTTCCTGGACAAATTTTCAAAAACTTTTTTTTTTCAATTAACTTTGAATAATATGCCTTCGTGTTGTGTACCCGGTTGTTTGATTATATTATTACTAACCGTCAAATATAATTTTTTCGGACACATCAGTTGATTTTAAAAGCGCCAACCTCTAGCATGAATGGGGATATTTTTTTTTAATTAAAAGGAAGGAAATCTTTTTCGGTAAAAAATAAAGAACTGTACAGAATTGTACTCTTCTCTTTTTAAAGTAAGGGTCTCGAATACAACACTTTTTCGGTCTCTATTAAATAAGCATAAGCGATATAGTCTTATATATCTATGATTTAACCCAATAATGATATACTCTATGATACAAAACTGTTAAGAGAATGATTTAACCCAATAATGATATACTCTCTGATACAAAACTGTTAAGAGAATGATTTAACCTTTAAGTTTAAGGATGGAGATTAAAGCCAACACAGCAAACACACAAATAAACAGACAAAGAGCCAGCCGTTGAGGATTTAGTTGGCAGATGGGCAAATAATTAGCATGCGAACCTTCATCTGTAACACCTCACAGACAATAACCGAGGCGGCGTCGACAGACATTGAGGTGAGGCAATTAATTGGACACGGGAATGGGGAAATTGCAGCACTAAATATCTGTTAAATGTCAGGCTAAGGCTAATTTGCTGAGTTTTTATTTTTATTTTTTTTGACAACTAGTGTACGCGCATACGTGTATGCTTACACACATATATGTGAGAGCAGTGTGTGTGTGTGTATTTGTCTATGCCAGGGGTGGGCAAATGTTTTGACTCGCGGGCCACGTTAAGTTGGTAAGAGGACACAGAGCAGATGGTTGGAGTATTTGATATAAACTAATGTAAATTAAACGTTAACATGATAACATAAGAGGCCAGTGAAACGAGCTGCGCGCCGCGGGCCGGGTGAAACAGTTTGGCGGGCCTGACATGGCCCGCGGGCTATAGTTTGCCCAGGGCTGGTCTATGTCAGTGGGTTAAATCAAAGTTCGGGTGCAGATATCCAGTGGGGTCGCCTAAAAATGTATTGAATATTGCACCAAGAATAGATTCGATTAATTCGACTCTTTTCATTGGTTTATTTGTTTTCTTCCTTCTTTCACAGAAGAGTGTCACGACAACTGAACTGGAATCGCAAAGCTTTGAGAACCACTGGTCTCTATTGCGAGTTTATTTGTGTGTCTGAGATTTACTACGAAATGAAACGGTAGGCTCCTCCTGTTCCTCTATTTACTAGCAGCTGAATGTCATGTGATACAAATTAAATCCAGACTAATCTATCTATTGCCATGATGTTTGATGGATCAAAAACATTTTAACTTTACACACCAAATGTAAAAAAAAAAAGAAAAAAAAATATTACGAACTCATTAGTGGCTTCTCTTTTATTTTCTAAGGGGCCATAAAGATATTTCTTTTTAAAGAGAAAACTTTACACGACTTGAGTGAAATATTTCAGATTATATGAAATTGTAAACATAAACAAGGAAAGGGGGGGGGGCAAAGCTGAAATAAAAATTAGCAAAATAAATAAAATAAAATGATAAATCTAGACTTGATTACAATTTTGTAAGGGACTGGTGAAAAATTTTAATGTGGGATAAAAAGGAAAATAAAATATTTAAAACAAAAAAAAAGAAAGATTTTTTTTTAAATCTGATAGAAAGGGTGGGAGGTGTTATAAAATACAGAAATATAATACGATTTCAAAAGAGCAATAAAAGAAACCCGAGGTAAACAAGTTGGTAAACAAGTCTGTTAGTTAGAGCCGCCACCCATCTTGTGATGGGATCACACGAGTTCCAGGCACATACCTAAACAACGAGTTGCGTGGTGTTCGAGCCGAACAGATAAATACACCGTGAGCCGTCCGGGGGTAAGGGGCTAATGTCAAAGTGACATGACCCTTTAGTTATCGGCCCTGGCTATGTCTGAGGAAGGTAGTGGGGGAAGGGCGGTCTGAGTGCTTCTGTAAATATCACCCAACGTGAGCTGCTCATCATCTGCCGGAGACCTTCTCTTTACTGCTCATCATCTGCCGGAGACCTTCTCTTTACTGCTCACCACCCCCCTCCACCCACCACACACTCTCCCCCCCCCCGAACCCCAACGTTATCGTCCTGCATTTCTCTGAAGTGTGATTACACAGATGTTGACTTCCTATTGCTAGCCCTAATCAATTGCCCGGATTCACTAACTGACACATTATAAGTAAACAATCACGGGCATGTTGCCCCAAACTCACGTCGGCAAACAAGCCGTTAACCTGATTGTACCCAAGGGACTGACTGCAGATCCGTTGTAAGGTTTTTCGAGACGGGGGCTACGCAGATATATTTGGGGGCGATTGCCAAAGTGCCAGCTGGTCCTTGGTAGCCATGTGTGTAGATGTAGAAAGGAGACAACAAAGAGTTTAAATATAGCTACAACAACCAATATGTCCCCCCCCCCCACACACAAAGTTATTGAGTGAAATTCGATACCAAATAAAATTCCACGAATAAATTCTATCAGCAGTAATGTTTCATTTATACCTTTTTACATTATTTAAAAATTAAACAATTGTTAAGCATTAGTTTGTGAAGTCCCTGTAAGGATGATGTGATATCTCTTAGATCCTCTAAAACCACTAATCGTACGGTTTTTATGGTGCCCTATTTATCACCACCACAGCCGACAGCGCAATGGCCATGTATAGGCACCGCGGGAGATATAGCGGGGATATTCACAATGACCTGAAATATCCAATGGTCTACACCGGAGATCGAACCCAGTGACCCAGTCACAATTAGGTAATAGTAACTAAAACCTTATATGATTTGTGCCATAGCTTCTAGGAAATATGATAAATGTTATGGAATTTCACAATTCCAAATTTTAATCTATAAGGCAGCGGACAAAAAAAAATATTTCTCTCTATACAAAGATGTAACACCAAAACATGAAATACTTTGTCTAATGCAATAACAAAATAATACGGCGACTATCAGTTCCACTGTTACACCTTCATGGTGTCCTTCATTAAATAAATACACAGTAAATTAAAAAATATGTTTGAAAAGATATACAACAGATTTGATAACAATGATGGGAAATGTAATAAAATAAACAGAATATCAATCATATATATCAACCATTTAGTCGAATATTCCGAAATATGAAAAACAGTCAGCAAAGAGAATGACACAGCTCCTGTACCGGATCCAATAACTCAAACAACAACTTTAATAAAACATCCAATAATCCAATGAAACAACAAACAGTTCACACTCCCAGCGACACTACTTTTACTTTCTCCAAGTTCAACACAAAAAAAAGTCTCCTTGCAGTGATTTCTTCGCGTCTTGCTGCCGTCCGCTGATATTCATAAGTGGACTCACGAACGCTTCTATTCCCGCTCCCGCCCCCCAGCTTTGTGCTCACTTTCCTGGCGTGCTCGGGCGGAGGTAGTGGGGGGGGGAGGGGAGTAGGGGGAGAGAAATGTTCGAGCGCCGCTGTTATCCTAAAATTTCATGCCGGCAAGAAAACGTGGTCATACAACAACCTCAATCTCGTACGTGAAGTTGTTTTTTGTTGGGTGGGACCCGTACGATTTTCTGACCACATAAATATTAGTACAAGGCGTGGGTGTCTGTGCGTGTGTGGGGGGGGTGTCTGTTGATTTGTTGATTTAAAGGTTAAAAAGTTTAATTTTTTTTTGGAAACAAATCAAGTAACACAGTCCCACGTGATCTCTAATTAAAGAATATAGTTGAAGATCTTTTTTTTTTTCATTTTATATAATAACCATATAACACGTCATGTGGTTTTACCCTCTATGTATATTGTAATTTTATAAAATGTATACTTTTCAACATATTCATTGGTGTTAATTTCATCCACACATCTTTTGATTCTATCTATTCACCATCAAACACCTTATGACATATGCGTATGATGTGCTAAACTCGATGCATGTTAACTTTTGTTCACCACCAAACGCCTTATTTAGAATTATTTTCTACCGTTAAACGCCTTATGTGGTGTTCTAACCTTTGATTCCGGCACGCCACCTCTAAACACCAAACGACTTAAGTCACATACGCGGTCAGAGGCTGAAGTTTCCAAGCAGATGAAGGAGAAAATAAACGGCTTTGTATAGATTTGAACTCATGACATGCGCAGTAATATTCTAGCTGACAAACCGGCACAACTAATTCATTTCATACACTGGTTGCAACAAACACCCAACTTTTTGTGTGCATCTCCCTCGATTATAACAGATTGATACTATCAATGACTTACTGCTTGTGGAGGTTGTGAACCCATGAGGTTTGGTGTATGTTACGGGATCAAGCCGTAGTTACACAATTAACATGTGCCCATCTAGGTGCCCAATATTAGCCTGGGCTAAAGAAGAGCATCGTGGGTTCGATCCCCAGTGAAATTTTTATAGGTCCTCGTAAAAGTTGGTTAAAGTCCACCCAGATTTAAATGGGTCACCTGACTTAAGTTGGGGAAGTAAAAGCGGCTGGGCGTTGTGATAACCATACGATCCATGTATGCGCCGTAGTTGCTGAAAGAGATATTTACTACACTTCATCGATGGACTCCATGACCTTACGTTGCAAAGAGAAATTTACTTTAAAGTGATACTAGATAAGGCACTAAAGTGATACTAGATAAGGCACTAAAGTGATACTAGATAAGGCACTAAAGTGATACTAGATAAGGCACTAAAGTGATACTAGATAAGGCACTAAAGTGATACTAGATAAGGCACTAAAGTGATACTAGATAAGGCACTAAAGTGATACTAGATAAGGCACTAAAGTGATACTAGATAACGCACTAAAGTGATACTAGATAACGCACTAAAGTGATACTAGATAAGGCACTAGACTAACTATCCCGTCCGTAGCTTTCAGGTCGATTTGAATCCATGGATGATCATCTCATCCTTTATGTAGCGACATGACAGGATCAATGACAAACACGTATCCATAACTCTGGTCAACGTGACGGAATGTATTGACTTACAAACAAGTAGTAACCATTGGTAGCCCGGCAGCAAGATCGTTATATAATAAAATATGACGTCTATACCACAGTGTTGGTGGGACGGATGGCCGAGTGGTGTAGATACTCGACTGTCGACCTGAGAGTCCTGGGTTCGATCCTCGGTGAGGCCCATGGAATTTTTCCAGGTGAAATTTGGTACAAAGTCGTCCCACAAGTCCGCCCAGCTTTAAATGGGTACCCGACTTAAGTTGGGAAAGTAATGGCGGCTGGGCGTTGTGCTAACCACACAATCCCTTCATATGCCGAGGTTATAGAAACGATGAATTCTACACATCATCTGCCCCGATGGCCCGTTAGGGCTAAGGGAACTTTATTCTGATGGCTGGTTAAGATTAGTTCAACAATTCATGAATTGAAATGATGTTTTTTTTTCCTTTGTTCGGATAGAATAATAAAAAAAAAAAGACCTGGACCAAACAACGGCGTGTTTGTTTTGAGTCGTAACTATGGCAACACACTTTTTCTTTCCCACGTGAAAAATGCGTCTTATGTCCTCACATGTGCAAAAAAACACACACACAGTGAAATATAAATACATTAAACAAAAGAAATTTGATACCATTTGAAACTTTCTTTTTGAGTTATTAATCTGAGCCCCTTGGGGGACGGACGGACGGGAATGGACGCAGGATGGATGCGTTCTGTAAGGACAGTGAAAATAGATAGATAGACATAGATAGATAGACAGTCATATTGTTAGATAGATAGACAGATAGATTGAGTGATAGATTAATAGACAGATAATTAAGTAGACAAACGAATTGCACGGACAGTGAAAATAGGTCAGGACTGATGATTAATAGCAGCAGCGTGTAGAGTTAGGTGTTACGTAATTAGACAGGTGGGAAGACGAAGGCGGGTCGGAAGGGACAGCGTTGGTCAGTTGTAGGGACGCGGAGATATACAGGTCACGACAGAAAGAGACGGGGGCAGTGTAGGTTTTGTTAAGTTTGAAGGAGGTAGTGATTAGGAAGAAACGAAGGAGTTAATAAAGAAGTGTGTGGTTATTTTACAGGAGTTGATAGTTTTGTAATGTGTTTGTGAAGCTGTTAATCTATAGTGGTGATTTACCTGTTGTAAACAAATTATAGTAACTAAAGTGATAGTGATTTATGATATTCAATTCATCTGACTTGTCACAATTTATTGGATATAGTTGTGAGATGCATAGTGTGTTGTGAAGGAAAAATAAATAAAAGGAAGAAGTAATAAAAAGCACAATTGCCATCCCTGACACGTTCTATAAAACAAAACCAAAAAAAAAGTATCTATGAGATGACCGCAGGGCACGACAAGCAGAAGACCCCACCACCCTCTCCCACCCTTTCATACTCTTCGACTATCGTGGAAGATGTGAAAAGGATGAACTCATGTACAGCATTTCACTTGCCCTCGAGGTACTCACTAGATGCTGGTGCACAGCGAAAGGTTAAAGTAGGTGTGGTAAGTGTAGACAAGTCTAACAGTGTTTCACTTGATTCCTTCGGTGGGAAGTTTTAGTGACTGAGGTTTGGACAGGCAGGAAGTTCGACTAGTTAAATAAAATATATTTTAAAAAAAACTGAAATGAACTTTATTTTGAACAAAAATCTTCACCGGAAAGACTGGCGTCACGTGAAGAATAAAAAAGTTGAATAAAAAATAGAAACGAAAATTTTCACAGCGTTTTCTTTATTTTTCTGATAAAAGTCGTAAAGAATGGAAACAAGTGTCGTAAAACAACTGACCTAAACGTGATAGCTATAGTAAACATTTGTTGGAAAAAGTAAACATTCCACCAGAGTTTTCACAGAGAAATCAACTGTGTACTCAGCCCCTAGGATAGTTTGACTACCACCTTGCCTCATAATGTACCATGCTAGACAGCGACTTAGGTTTATTGTCTTTACAGGTGAGAGAGTGAGTACCTAAATACTCATTGGAGGGGAAACAAAATAACCTCTATAATTATTGCATTTCAGTACAAGAGTCTTAAAAGTAACTAAAGATGCAACATTCAATATCAACAAATACGACATTTTTGTATGGAAACTTGCCAACTTAAGAGTTTTATTTCCAGCTTCTACGTTTACCTATAAGGAAAAGAAGTAATTTCGCTTATTTTCACACCCATTCACAGCAAGTGTTGTGATTATTTTCACTTACTACCTGAAAGTGGCTTCTTATCTACGAAAAGACCCGTGCTAGAAATGTAAACTCAGAAATGAAACAGGTAGAAATCGACATAGTTGTCAGAAATGGTCAAAGGTACATGAAAAGTGGTTGTCAGGGTTGATAAAAGAGAAAGATGGGAAGGGCGGGGATGTGTCTGTGTGTGTGTGAGGGGGGGGCGAGCTGATCTACTAACCAGCGCCCCTACCCCTCCCCACTTGTTTCAACTGACATCTAGTTGAGAGTGGCAGCATCGTAAGACTTCGGCTCCCATGAGGGGAGGAGGAGGGGGGCAGGCAGGAGAGTACTGGTGAGTCAAGGGCGTCATCAATCATGAGGTGCCCCCGCGGGGAGGAGGGTAAAAGTAGAGTACATGGGCGTAAATTACTCTGCTCGTCTTACGGTCTTGTGAAGTCACGGTATGGGGTAAGTCGGGCACAATACGGTGATAAACATCGGGGCATAGAAAGTGATTTGTATCCATCCTGTGGAACATATAAAAAAAAAAAAAGATTTTGGTTCAAAGCACAAACCTCTTCACAACAGTTTATCGTTTGATACATCAACACATCTTCGATCAAATCTGTGCAATATAAAACAAGCCTGAATAAATAAATACACTGTCCTAAAAATGAGCATCTAAAGCAGCGGTTGTCGACCTTTTTTTGCGACTGGACCCCAAAGGGTGAGAAAGTAGCCCTCAATAGTAAGTTGGCGAATAAATGTAATATATATTTTTTATAATAATGGAATGTGCTTAGCTTTTTGATGCGATACTCGGACACGTGGTTTGACGAGTTGATAAGTCACGCAGCGAACTGGCGAACTACTCCGAACTCTTGAAAATTATATGTCGCTGCGTAACCCTTTCCCGTACCGTGTGGGCTACGTGTATCGCCAGTTGAGAGCCGCCGATTTGAAGCTAAATTTATTAATATTTTAAGCTGACAACTAGATGAGGAAACTTAAATTTGATCCCATTAATTACTTTTACACTTACACAAGAAGGAATAACAATGATAAGGTAGACAACATACATAACGTTATGTGTCTATATCAATCGTTGTATTATGGTATCCTGGAATCAATGACATTGTTATTATAGTATCATACATTGTTATGTATCTGAAGTAGGACAACAAAATAAAAAAAGTCAATAAGAGATATTATAAAACAATAACATTATATTGATATAGAAATTACCTCCGTCACAAATCGGAAGGACAAAGACTACTTAAAAGTTGTGTTTACATTCGTAGAAATTTTGTTCCCGATATATAATATTTTCTTCAGTTCCGAACTGGAATTTCTAATGTTGTTGGAGGAGGTAAACAGGAAAACCAAGACGTCATAACGGGCCAACCACTACACAGAAAGAACTGCATGACATTGCTACATAAAACCTTTGACATATAACAGAAAACATATTGCTGGCAAACGGGTTTAAGGTGAAATGGGGGTGGTGGCGTGGTGGGGTAGTTGGGGAGGGGGAGACTGGTTTAGATTTTTTTTTTGACTCCTGAAGGCTCGGCCAGTGATAAAGAGTGAAACGCTGGAGATATTTAGTGAGGGCTACAGATGAAAGGCCCCTATGTATATGATGTCTATAGACCAGCACTGAGAAGTGTTGTTTCTGTTAACGATACCAAGGATGAGAAGAGGAGGGGGAAAGGGGGTGGTGCATACATTTCATTTAAGTTTTTCATTAAATTGTTATATTTGCGCTGAACATCGAGAAATCAAAACAATCTAATTGTGGAATCTGAGCCTAGACGCAAGGATGTTAAAAAAAAAAGAAAGACTGTATACAAAGGGTTGGGGAAAAGGTTCACATAATCCTCATCAATATAACAACGTGCCCCACCCACTGAGCACGACCCCCACATATAGTCACCGTGGAGGGCTTTATTGTGGGTGTGAGTGGAAGGGGTACGGCACAAACCAAATCACTTTGGCCGTTGTAAGGAATTTTTTTAATTAGAATTTCAAGGACAAACCCTTTTTGTGTGCATAAGCTTTTAATTAGTTTAACATTCTGTGTGTTTATCCTAAAATTTTGTAATACAATTTCGCAGCTGTTTTCATTTAGTGAGAAGGTTCACAGTAAGTAGACTTGTAGATTCTACATGACAATACACGTTTTCTTGGAGCATTTTCGAAAAAAAATGCTCTCGAAAATGCTCTATTGTCCCCGTTTTGTCTGTCCGTCCGTCCGTCCGTCATTACCCTAGATCTCAACAACCATAAGTCCTAGACCCATGATGTATATATCATTTTGTAGGTCTTGGCCTGCCAAGAAATGACTTTTTTCCATTTCGCGATCTGACCTCTCAGGGCCGTAAAAGGGGCCTTAGTACCGTTTTTTACTATATAAACTATATTAATAAAGGAGCGCTATATCTCAGCAACTATAAGTCCTAGACCCATGATGTATATATCATTTTGTAGGTCTTGGCCTGCCATGTGTACATCAAAAGTTCATTTTGCGATAGGACCTCTGAGAGCCGGGCTTCAGGGCTCCTAAGGGGCTTATATATTATATATACACCTTGTACGTTCAATAACCCGTTCATTTGGTGCGAAATACTGCAGCACGTAGTTTCACCAAGATTTATTAAGAAACTCATCAAATGAAATAGTAAGCTTGTGTTCTGAGTTTAATTGAAAGTATCAGAGCACAGTAACCACAAACTACTTGTAGTTAGATTTAAGAGACAATAATTTTTTTTTCAAATATAAAGAAACGTCTTTATAATTTTTTTTACAAATATATGCATTACACAATTGAATTTATAAACATTTCCAAAATTTACAAATATTTACTGAAAGCTAACAAACGTACTGATACATAACACGAAAATTCGCTAACACGTCCTGTGTCCAGAATGGAACAGGCTTAATTGCTTGTTTTAATAATTTTGAGTCATTTAGTAAACATTTTGTAGAATTACAAATGTTTAGTAATTTTTGTAATGAGAAAAAAAAAGCGCCCCGAGATTTTCATGAAAAAAAATCCTGATTAAAAGCACCTGGACATACATGCGCTAAATAGTTCATCTGCTTTTTTAAAATCTTACATAGACTTGCCAAAATAAGACTAAAGTGTGAAACTAAAGGAATTTTATTTTTTCACAACTAAAAAGTTGAAAATAAAAATAAATATAAAGAACTATTTTAAAAATTCATCTTTTATAAAATTGCACAAAATAAAGTTTAATTAAAAAAAAAACAAAACAAACAAAAACACAATTATTTTATATCGTACAACTATTTGTATAAAATATCACTAAAATTAAAAGCGCATCAAAGCTTTATTTTTTTTAAATGCTTTTATTCAGATATACTAGCTGTACCCTGCACAACCTTTGCGTAGAGTTATATCCCCGTATGCTTGATCAGTAGGCTGGGACTAGGTTATTTTTGGTCTCGGGCAGATCCGATTTATTTCATGAATTTATTTTAAACTGGAATACTGTTGTATTACTTCTTCACTTTCGATTTAACGCAGAACCCAAATCGCTTTTATATTCAGACGTACTAGCTGTATTCCACAAATCATTGGCAGCATGTATTTTATTACACACACACACAAAACACAGCTTAACTTTCAAAGGAATCCTTTAGTAAAGTAATGAATTAGTATGTATTTAAGTCCATATATTCTCTTACATAATTTAAATGGCGGAACTTATTTTACCTCGCACCAAATCACACGTGAACTACCACTACAAGTCACAAGCAGTATTCCTTTCTAAAATATCTTTTATAGAAGACAAATAAAAGTATTCCGATATATGAAGATATATCTTTAAAAATATTCATAAAGAATGCAGAAAATAAACCACCCCTCCCCCCGGGATCAAGTCAGGCACATAACGAGTATTTATGAGACGCAGTACTCAATAGTCCACAGTAAATTATTATTCATTGTTTGATTTTAAATGTATAAAAGAAGTACTTTTAGATTTGTTTGTAATTCACTTCTAGTACCATCCATAAAATTCAATCAGTTACATTGAGATAGAACCTTTTCGTTAGCCATTTGTTAAATAAATTACTTTAATTAACAGGACAAGTTCAACTGCAATAATGTCTGAATATTTGATTTGTATTTTAAGTTTGTGTGTGTGTGTGTATGTGTGTGTGAGTGTATGTGTGTGTGAGTGTGTGTGTGTGTGAGTGTGTGTGTGTGTGTGTGAGTGTGTGTGAGTGTGTGTGTCTGTGTGTGTGTGTGTGGACGAATGGTTGGTTATACCCTGATAATCTCATTTTAAATGAACTTGTTTGAGTTTTAGTCAATACATTATTGAATCCTTATAAACCATAATTTCTTGTTATTCATCGGTGGTGAGCTCACTGATATTTTGTCATTTCCGTGTCACTGATAAAAGCTGATCTACCTTGGAACAATAATGGTTCAACCCGTTAACCTCGATGTTGTTGCTATGACATTCTATCTCTTCTTGAAATATAACGTTTTATATGCAATGTATGTTTGAGTCATTTTCACGTTTTTGTTTTATCTTTTGTTAACTCGCCTTCACCAACTTAGCTATAACATTTGGCTTCGAGAAAGCGCCAAATATCCTCCATGTTTTGTTAACGATTTTTTTTTTTTGCGTCGGGAGATGGGTTCGGTGCGTTGGCTACAAGTCCTGGGTCATTGCAGATTTTCTTTTAATATGCTTTTAATTGTATATTCAAATGTTTTTCTCTGAAATCCATTTTCCATAATATCTTTATCTAGGGCCGCAGCGAGGATCGAACCAACGACCTTCAGGTCAACACTGCACAACCAACTGTTAATTTTGAAGGCATCGCTGGTATTGATGACGTTTTAAAACATTTTCATGAGACTTTTAATTTTGTACAATTTTATTTTTTTCTTTTATTTATAAAATATAACACATGATAGCAAACAGGATGTAAAACACAAGTAAATGAAAAAAACAAAAAAGAAAAATAAGAAATAAACCGTAAAATTTACTTTTCCTTTTTTTGAATGTAACCATTATATATATATATATATATATATATATATATATATATATATATATAACACTCAGGTGGTATTTACAAACAGTATATATATATATAACACTCAAGTGGTATTTACAAACACACAAAGAAATGGTTACACCCTGAAGAAAAATCTGCGACTAAACCAAAAAAAAAACCACCAGCACTCCATCTCAGTTGTGATAATACAGCATGATATGAAAGTGAGGGGGAGTTAAACCGTGGGAAAGTATACAAACATTGCCAATGACGTAATACAGACACCGGGCAGTGAGCGACCGGACTTGTGAGATTATAATCTCTTTGCAAAGGAGACTTGCAGGAACTCTCTACAGAAGAAAAAATGATTTTTTTTTTCTTTTCAAACTTTCCGCTGTAAACAAAGCCGGCCTTACCATGGAGGTTTTACTGTTGGCGCCTTCAGGCGAGCAGTTGAAAAATGGTAAAAAATACAACCCAGCATGGAAGGTTAGACTTGGCGGCTTTACATGTTAGGATTGTGAGTTGATTTATCTTCAGAATCAGTCGCGATTGTAAATAAATAGACTCATATGAGCCAAGAAGTTCTAGACAATCACATACAAGTGTAAGCTATCCCTCCCCCCCCCCTCCCTCCCCACCAGACTCACGTAAAACACTTCATTTGTAACAACACAAGAGATTAAAGTCTGGAGCTGAATATATATATATATATATATATATATATATATAGACAGCCAGATAGATAGATTGATAGATAGATAGATTGATAGATAGATAAAGATAAATAGAAAGAGAGAGGGGGGGGGAAAGATTCTAAAATAAAATTTTAGAGGACTGGAGTGTA
This sequence comes from Bulinus truncatus, assembly GCA_021962125.1. Lineage (NCBI taxonomy): Eukaryota > Metazoa > Mollusca > Gastropoda > Planorbidae > Bulinus > Bulinus truncatus. Next base: position 883,589 of record JAGDYQ010000113.1, read on the forward strand.
TGAATGTGTGTACAGTGTTGAAATTCACATCGAAGCTATTACAAGCCGGTCTCAAGATCAGTTGCAATTGTTACGTATCCTAATAGTTCATAATGTATTTATTCTTATTTTATTATCATATCATTATTTATTATTTATAACTAGTCTGTAAAATGGATGTGGAGATAATAAAAGAATACATTTCAAACAAAATTGTTTTTTTTTTTTACAATATTTTTTGATCCTAATTTAATCCCTTCCTAGAAGACGTCAGAATACCAATAGTTCGAGTTCCAAAGATTTTTTTTTCATTTATAAATCTTTAAAATATAAATCCGCCAAAAAAAAAAAATTTCTGAAAAGCAAAAATTAAAAACACACAGACTTTAGACAACGTAATTAGCTGTTCGACTTTCAAGGCAAAGTTGGATTAAAAAGCTTTTTTTTTTGTTTTCGTATCCCAAGCTATTTTAGATCCGATGTGTTTATTTTTATGGAGGTCACTCCACTGTCAATCTGTACTTTATACCCTATTTATTTATGCGCGTATGTGTAAAAAAAAATAATTCCGGCGTGAAATGATTTGAAATCGGAGAAGCCAGCAGACGACACAGGGCAATATTGGCAGACGAAGATGAAAAGGGTCTAACAACTATCACGTGCCAGGACCAAGTTCATCCCCTAGCTATCATGTGAGGCATAGGAATATGTTTAAAGAGCCGCACGCCCCACGTATAAAACATGACGCGTGTAGGTGTGGCTCACATTAGCGGTACCTTGGGTACCATCACATGTGGTGGGGTGAATGGGCCGCTTGATACCTACCACCTTGGCTTGGAGCGCTGAAAAAGTCTAAATATAAAGATAAAAAAAAAGTTCAGCCCCCAGGGAGTAACTTTTGATTGTCCGCTGAGTAGACCCCCGGGGCATACCATTGGATCTCTCACACACTCTCCAGCTGAGGGTGATACACAACTAGAGGGTGAGTATTTCAACTCATTGACACTGCTCACTCCATGAAATAATCTTGTTTGTGTATTTTTTCCCATCAGTCTAAGAGTGTTAAGTCTATGCGTGGATGTCTCTTTTAATCATATGTCCACATGTAGTACATTAGATTGTCACCTTTTCAAGTTGATGTTTTCCACATGTTCCCCCCCCCCCCATCTTTTTAGGTTATAAATAGATTACACAACATGTGATCACGTGATTGATCAATGGCTTAATAAAAAAAATTCTTCTTGTTGTTTCTTATAACAAAAAACAACTTTTTTTATGAGATGCCATTATTTTTTTTTTTTTTTTTTTTTTTTTTTTTTTTTTTTTTTTTTTTATAATAGGCAGGTTATATATATAGGTAGGTTCAATTTATAGGCAGGTTAAATATATAGGTAGATCCCTTTTTTTTTTCTTTTTTTTTTTTTTTTTTCCCCCCCCCCCCCTCCAAGCCTGGCCATCAAGTATATAGGCAGGTGAAATATATAGGTAGGTTCAATATATAGGCAGGTTAAGATATATAGACATGTTCAAGTAAGTCTTCAGTGTTTAACTAAGTGTCAACAGACCTAAACGTAGAAAAGTGCCAATTTTATCACACAAAACAATAAACATTCTCTTTCACGGTCTCTGTCTGCGGATTGGTTGATTGAAAGTATCCCATGTTTCTCAGCGAGTCTTATCAAACTGACCTATAAACAAAGCACAGAGCTAAACACAGGGGTTATCACAAACATAGCACTTAACAGTGCATCATGACAGGAGCGGACTGAGATCGGTTAAGGCCCCCCCAATGGCAGAGTACAATTTTGGGCACATAAAAAAGGGTAAGATCCCCCTAGGCGCGCGCCCAATGCACAAACCTTAATATTCCAATAAAAATTGAGTCGTTATCGGATAGGTCCGATAAATGAAAAGCATCTTGGTATTTCTTGTTATATTATGTAATCGTTGCAACGTTATTAGAATTCCTTGATTATGACCAACCCTTATTTCTGGTTATATTATACAATCGTTGTAACGTTATTAGAATTCCTTGATTATGACCAACCCTTATTTCTGGTTATATTATACAATCGTTGTAACGTTATTAGAATTCCTTGATTATGAGCAAGCCTTATTTCTTGTTATATTATACAATCGTTGTAACGTTATTAGAATTCCTTGATTATGATCAACCCTTATTTCTTATTAAAACCCGTAACGTCTTTCTGAAGATTCAAAGCCACGGTGACATGGTAACGAAGTATCTACACCTAGTATGTTCCCTAAAGAAAAGGAAATGCTTGACAACATACCGGGAGAGTGTACAAATGAACTGACCCAGGAGGAAGGGAAAAGGGGGTGGATAGGTAATGTATAAGAAAAACAAACGTCCATTTCTGACTCCCCCCCCACCCCCCCGTTTTGTTTAAGACTGGAGGCGCCGCTGCGGCCACTAAACAGATGACTACCCTCCGCGCCCCCTGCCCGCCCCCGCCCGACTTTTACCAGTGACGGGAGTGTGAGCAACATCTGCTATTTTCAGCGCAATTAAGTCCAAGATGGGGGGGGGGCAGAAAAGGGGGGTGGGCAGGAACATGGAGAGTGGTGGAGCTACCCGCCTGACCCAACCTGCTACTGTTTATACCTGACTCCTGTGACTGTAGACTTGACCTACGTACAGTGGACAAACGGGGTTAATTTCTGGCGCATGGATCACTTGCACCTGATTCTCCCCCTTTCCCCCCCACCCCGCCCCCCAAACCTTCCACCAATCTGATCAGAACCTTCGGCCGGTCTTCTATAAACTTCTACCGTAGTCGTTTATTAATGGATACTAAAAACTACCGAGACCTGGGAAGTGCTCACGAAGTGAAGCGAGGATTTCCACGAGACCGATGCTCTATCAGGATGAGTTGAAGGCGAGGGCGGCTGTCCGTAAACAGTCAACACCCCCCCCCCCCCCCGTTTGAAACGATGTCAAACTACGCCAGTGGCACTTCATTTTTTTTTTATAACGGCTACACGAGTTAGAAACCATGAAAGGTGAGAGCGATAGTAACCAGCCGAGGGACTGGAGACACTTATCGTGTACTTGTGTGTGTGTGTGTGGGTGGGGGGAGAGAGCAACAAGCACTGTGCTTTAGATTGTTGGTACATCATCAGATTCAGGTACAGCATATGTTATGTTCCAGCGATCTTATGAGTTACGTGAATGAACGAGACAGGCGTTGAAGTGAATCATGCGCTATACCTAGAGACACATACAGTACATTAGACAGGCAATGAAATGAATCATATGCTGTACATACAGACGCACACAGTACACTAGACAGGCAATGAAATGAATCATATGCTGTACCTATAGACACATACAGTACAATAGACAAGCAATGAAGTGAATCATATGCTGTACATACAGACGCACACAGTACATTAGACAGGCAATGAAGTGAATCATATGCTGTACATACAGACACACACAGTACATTAGACAGGGAATGAAATGAATCATATGCTATACCTAGAGACACATACAATACATTAGACAGGGAATGAAATGAATCATATGCTGTACATACATACAAACACAGTACATTAGACAGGGAATTTCATGTCGTTGATAGTCATGTAGACCCTAAATATTATTTCATGATTTTCTAAGGACTCCGTTACATTTATTGGGGAAGTTTTGTATTTGACCCACTGATTTACTCAACTATATTAAGAATTGGTCAGGTGGACACTGGATGCAGGTACATCAGACGACTACCCGACAATCTTACTTGCCGGCCATTTAAAAAAAAATATTTGTAATAAAATGAGGAATAGACTGTCTGCGGTCGACATAATTAGAAACGGGCATAGTTATTTATATTCAGCTCCAGTACATCCGGCTTTGCCAGTTATCCGGCCAGGTTAAAATAGTCACGTGATAAAAGATTTTTCTGTTGATAAATGAGGCGCCAAGTGTTTCCTTTGAACACAACGACTTGAAGTGCAGACATAAGTTGAAACCAAATAAACAACAATGCAAGAAACCAAGTTTATAATGAGTTGGCAACACTCTTGTGTTTGGAATTGTACTCCGAAACAATGGTTGAAGTCTGACGATGTGATGATTTTCTGATTTTCCGAGTTGCAGCCCAGACATTTCACGTTTTAAGAATATTTGAAAAAAAGAATCGCTTTCCATCTCTCTCTCTCTCTCTCTCTCGCGCGCGCGCACCTATATACACTCACCTACTCGCATGGGTAAACACATGCACACACACACACACACACACATACACATATCAGACAAAGGATTAACACGAGATAATGAGGAACCTGTTCTAACTCATCACCTGAACTTTACAGGTATGATCTAATAAAGACACATTCCCCCCCCCCCACCACACTACTAATGCACCAATTGTTTTTCGCCATAAAACAAACTGAAATTTAAAAAAAAAAATATTTATAGCGCCCACCAAACTGAGTCATTTAAAATGTTTGTTGTTTTATATTTTAAACTGAAACCTCACCGCAAAGAGAAATACATCAAAGTTGAAAACAAAGAGTTTTAAATTACCTTTCAATGTAAAAAAGGTTTTTTTTTTCTTTCAAACTGAACTAACCTAATTTACCTGCAGTTAGCTAAAAAAAAATTTGGTAACAGCGGTTCTAAGTATGTTTTTTTTTTATTTAAAGCTTTTGTCTGAAGGTTCTCACGTCTTCAACGACGTCATCCTTCCCCCGCCACTCTCTCCCCTACCGCCATCACATGTAGCCAACGTTACGTAATTGAAGGCCACCAATGTCAGAGAAATTCGTGGGGCCGGCGTCATGGCAACAGGGGCTTGGTTGATGACAGGGCATGTGGGGTGACGGGGAGAGGAGTCAGACAGGAAAAGTCCGGACAAAAAAGTGAGAGATACTGGTCATTTTTGACCAACACTACACTACGTCCTTGTTTTTCTATTTTTTTGAACACCACTACACTACGTCATTGTTTTTCTATTTATTTGACCACCACTACACTACGTCCTTGTTTTTCTATTTATTTGACCACCACTACACTACGTCCTTGTTTTTCTATTTATTTGACTACCACTACACTACGTCCTTGTTTTTCTATTTATTTGACCACCACTACACTACGTCCTTGTTTTTCTATTTATTTGACCCTCTCCCCTCCCCACCCACTTGACACAACTAAGTCCGCCAACAACATTAGAAACCATTTAACGTCTTTATGACACGATCATTTAAAAAAAAAATATCAATGGTTCTTAAACTGCGGGCCGTGAGCTGATTTTAATGGGATGTCAAACAGTTTCATAATTACTAGCTTGAGAATATTTACATCATTTACAGATGTTCATTCTTTATCCTTTTTTTACGGGTGGGTCACGAAGACCGAGACAGGTCTCTGAATGGGTCGCACATTTTTGAGAACCACTGATCAGAATATATCCTGGTCGGGCAGAAATAAGATTTTCTCCCGGAAAGTAAAAAAAAAATATTTCATTTTTTAAATAGATTTTCTTGTAGTCTAATAAAATTCTAAATCTTTAAGCTGATCTTTTTTTTGTACAACAATACTGTCTGATAGCATACAACACAACACAACAAACTAGATAAACTTTGGAACACAACACAACAAACTAGATAAACCTTGGAACACAACACAACAAACTAGATAAGCCTTGGAACACAACGCAACAAACAAGATAAACCTTGGAACACAGCGCAACGAACAAGATAAACATTGGAACACAACATGGAATTTTAAGGAGTTCCTCAACTTTGATGCACATTTTATGAAATACAAAATAAATAGTAAGTTGGGGGCACATAGGCTATGTACAACTAAAGACTTACTACAGACTTACTACAGTACCTCAACTCTTAGTTCAGTTTCATGCAGCTCACGCTGACTTAGTTTTGTTGTTTTGTCATGATTTGCGGACTAATGTGCTCTTGCTGACCTCATGCGTGTTTGGCCAGCACTGGAGCTTTTGTTGTTCTGATAGATATTTGATCATAGTGGACAACTCTATAGAGGAATTTTCAATTGAAATCTTCGCCTAGACCTATATCTTAGCAGTGTGGCTTAGTGAAATCTTCCCTAGACCTGTATCTTAGCAGTGTGGCTTAGTGAAATCTTCCCTAGACCTGTATCTTAGCAATGTTTCTTAGTGACTTGATGAGGGCAAACAATTTCGAATAGTCAGAAATAAAATTTTAAAAAGTCTTAGTTACCCCCACCCCTCATGCCCCACCCCTCACGCCCCACCCCGCTCAACTGGAAAAAAAAGTAAAAATCCCTGCCAAATAGATTTCTATACCTAGAACATGTGTGGTCATGTCAGAACATTAGTGGTGATATAGGTGGTCATGTCAGAACATTTGGGTGATATGTGTGGTCATGTCAGAACATTTGGGTGATATAGGTGGTCATGTCAGAACATTTGGGTGATATAGGTGGTCATGTCAGAACATTTGGGTGATATAGGTGGTCATGTCAGAACATGTGTGGTGATATAGGTGGTCATGTCAGAACATGTGTGGTGATATAGGTGGTCATGTCAGAACATGTGTGGTGATATAGGTGGTCATGTCAGAACATGTATGGTGATATAGGAGGTCATGTCAGAACATGCGTGGTAATATATATGGCCATGTCAGAACATTTGTGGTGATATAGGTGGTCATGTCAGAACATGCGTGGTAATATAGATGGTCATGTCAGAACATTTGTGGTGATATAGATGGTCATGTCAGAACATTTGTGGTGATATAGGTGGTCATGTCAGAACATTTGTGGTGATATAGGTGGTCATGTCAGAACATGTGTGGTGATATAGGTGGTCATGTCAGAACATGTGTGGTGATATAGGTGGTCATGTCAGAACATGTGTGGTGATATAGGTGGTCATGTCAGAACATGTGTGGTGATATAGGTGGTCATGTCAGAACATGTGTGGTGATATAGGTGGTCATGTCAGAAAATGTGTGGTGATGTGTGGAGATATTTTTTGTGTAAGAGACTTAATTGTTATTTTTATTCGTTTTGTCTGGACTATTGATTCAAATGTACTGTACGCTCTCCTCTATCATGGTTACAGTTTTAGACTGACCGCCCCAAAACCAACGCAGGCCCAACGCTCAACTCCATTAACAAGACAATCCTGTGTCAGACAATACGAGCTGCCCACCACCATCTGTTAATGCCCGGGTACCGCAAGGAGCAGACACATTTTTGACTTCTACAGAATTACAACTTCTCCCTAAACATATGTTTATCCCCTCCAGCCCAACCCACTCCTCACAGAGATGCCCCCGCCAATCAGAGAGTCTTGAAATGCCTGGGAGAACATCTTCACTTAACTATGACCCCCCACACGTCAGGCCAATTCCGCGAGTGTCGCCTACATCATCCTACACTAAATTAGAACCGGCCCTGGCAGCTCCTCGAAATGGTATGCCGCGTTACGCAAGAATGTCCACATCCTCCCCTCCCCCGGAGAAAGGGAGCGATGTGAATCTTTAGGTCACGTGTCTCGAGAGAACTCATAGATATTCACAACAGAAGTTCATTTCCTGGTTCACGTGCTGATTGATAACTAGTCAAATAAAAATGAAAAAAAAAATTACTATACCAATGGTTCTCAAATTTCGGTAATTCTCGACCCACTAAAATCCACGTTAGATTATCGCGACCCATAGGTAAGAAAGCAAAAGAAAAACAAAAAAAAATAATTGTACATATTCTCGTTCAAGTGATTCTTTCGAATAAACACCACCACCAGTGGGTCGCGATCCACATTTTGAGAACAGCTGGAATGTACAATAAATAAATATATTATCACGTGTTGAACCGAATTCATACAGAACATTAATGTATTATTCTATTACTAGCTGTACCCTGCAAAACCTTAGCATAGAGTTGTATCCCCTTAGGCTTGATCGGTAGGATAGGTTATTTTTTGGTTTCGGGCAGATCCGATTTTTTATTGATTGTATTTTAAACTGGAATACTGTTGTATTAATTCTTTACTTTCGATTTAACGCAGAACTCACACAGATTTTATTTATATAGATGCTTTATAAGTTGTTCTAGCTTGAAGGTAATTACATTTAATTTTAAAATGCAGAAATAAAAGTCATTTTTTTCAGATGTAGTGGACCAATTTTGACATAATATACAAACTGTACTTTTCATGTGGATGTTACCTCCATCATGTGTAATTAGCAATTCCATTTACAACATTTACACTCAATTACAAAAAGTTGGAATCAAACAAAAAAAAAAATTCACGAAGATCATTTATCAAAGGAATTCTGAATTAAAAAGTGAAAAGCATTAAGTTATAATAATACATCAGACAAAGAATGATCAAGAGCTGACTGAATACAAGATAAAGAGATGGACAGACCCGGGGGTGGGGGGGGGGGGAGATGAGGATTAAATAGACCTTAGATAAACCCCCTTCAGCACACAGAAGTGTCAGAATCTCCTCTCAACCTTTCAGCAGCGACATGGAAAAAGACAGGAGCCAATCAACTGTTCCGCTCACCCATCATATTTCTATTGCAAGAGTGTTTTTTTTTTTTAATAAGGAAAATTAAGAGACAATGTGATGGTGGGTGAGAGGGGGCGAGGGGGGGGACGTGGAGAGCTATTCAGGTATAATTAACGATGTAACACATACACATTACAATAGAACGACTTGTATTATTAGATCAGAAAAGGGCTAGGCCTTTGAGTGGGTGGGGAATGGGTCGATTGAACTGGAAAGATGGAAAGGGGGGGGGGGAGGGGGGGTCACAACACAAGAAGGGGAAATTATTTTAGGGCCATAAGAACTGAGCGAACATCAATATAATTATATGCAGAGACGGCCTTACGGGATGGGCCAATGGGGTGGGGGGTGGGGAGGAAGGTGGTGGGGGGGGGGCATCATTGAAAGATTTTTTTTTTTTTGGTTCCATGTAAAAATACTAAACGTTTGCTCTATTCCTTCAACATGAATTCAACCCTTGGCCCGCCCCCCCCCGCCAACAACACTCACCGTAGGCAGGCCCACTGACTGAAATTTCGGGCCCCTGGGCAGGGCTGTCACGGGCCCCCCCGTGCTGATAATAATATTTTCAAAAGTTGTTTGGCCAGCTCAGTCCGGGCCACTAAAACTCGCCGGAGCCCTGGGCATTCCCCCCCGTGCTGATAATAATATTTTCAAAAGTTGTTTGGCCAGCTCAGTCCGGGCCACTAAAACTCGCCGGAGCCCTGGGCATTCCCCCCCCCCGTGCTGATAATAATATTTTCAAAAGTTGTTTGGCCAGCTCAGTCCGGGCCACTAAAACTCGCCGGAGCCCTGGGCATTCCCCCCCCCCCCCGTGCTGATAATAATATTTTCAAAAGTTGTTTGGCCAGCTCAGTCCGGGCCACTAAAACTCGCCGGAGCCCTGGGCATTCCCCCCGTGCTGATAATAATATTTTCAAAAGTTGTTTGGCCAGCTCAGTCCGGGCCCCTAAAACTCGCCGGGGCCCCTGGGCATTCCCCCCCGCCCCTACTCGGCGGGACTGATCTTAGGTCCCGCAAACTATTTAAGTCGCCCTTTGTTAAATGACTATCATATAATGAAAGATGTGGGAGGGTGTTACACTAAAGCAATAGCCTCAATATGGCTCACTGCGGGGGAATTAGGTCATCAGGTTCGAAAGTTCTCCATCCCTCAGTTAAAAGTACACAATTCAGTGACTCTCATGTTGAATATTTCATGACGAATGGTGGTTCTTGTCCCTACCCTACGGGGACTTGACCTTTTGTCCAGCCGGTGTCACGCGGTACAAAGTCCTTTCCACGGGTGGAATAATTTTACAGCACATTGCCTGGGTATCACCGTTTAGACATCGTCTGGTATCACAGCTCTGCTTTGCCTGGTATCACAGTTCGATATCTCCAGAGACTATCAGACACAATCTTCATTTCTCTCTAATCTCCTCCCTCTCCTTCCCAATCACATCATCTCGCAGCATGGGCGTATCCAAGGGTGGTAATTTGTTCCATTCTAAATGTAGGGACAAGAACTTGTTCAAATTATCTGATGTGACTAATGTTGATTTGATGCGGTTGGAGGGAGGGGGGGGACGAGGGGGAGGTGCTACAAAAAAAGATCAGCCACGTAACCATGCGATGTATGTAGGAACAAAGATGAGCGACTGAAGATGTTATCTAAAGGTCATAGGTGTGAGTATTGCACTGCTCAAAATAACAACGTGATTAATATGTTTTACTAAACTCTTTTTTTTTTAGCCAGACAGTGCACGGCAAGAAGAACCGTGTTTTAGGTATTAGGGAGCCTCTAGGCACATTTCAGGTCTTTGGGGCCCCTAGGCACATTTCAAAAGTCTTAGGGGCCTCTAGGCACATTTAAGGTCTTTGGGGCCTCTAGGCACATTTCAGAAGTCTTAGGGGCCTCTAGGCACATTTCAGAAGTCTTAGGGGCCTCTAGGCACATTTCAGAAGTCTTAGGGGCCTCTAGGCACATTTCAAAAGTCTTTGGGGCCCCTAGGGACATTTCACAAGTCTTTGGGGGCCCCTAGGCCAATTGCAAAAGTCTTTGGGGGCCCTAGGCCAATTTAAAAAGTTTTTTTTGGGAGGGGGGTTCTTGGCTAATTTTAGAAGTTTTTGGCGGCCCTGGGCAAAAGTTACTTCAGGATTCCAGAAATATTAATTTTAATAGGGATTTAAATTGACTTGGGGTCCTGGGCTCAACTAGGGCCGGTCTTTAAATTTTTTTTCCCAATTAGGATCCGCGAGGAAACGGGCCCTGCTTTATGTTAATCCGCTATCAGCAGGTCAGGTATTCACAACAATTTACAGCCTTTGATGCAGCAAATTAATTGACAATGGGGCCCTGCATTTCCTAGGGCTGGTCTTGTCTGCATTCATCAGTTACCAAGGTATTTGAAAAATTTAAAGTGTAATGGGGTCGTTATGAAAAGGGGTACTAGTTTAGAACAAAGCGACTAATCACTGATTGTGACGTAGGTTTACTTTTGTTAACACCATCAAGAAGTCATCATTACATTTCACGGTTCATTTCATTCAACAAGGTCAGCAATGAATCACACGAGAACCGTGGGCAGGGGAGGATTCATTGTTTTCTGACGACTCGGCCGTGATTTGATCCGTTTCTTCCACCTCGTCACTTTATGTTTCACATTTTTTTATATTCGATATTTACTGTACAAACAAGACTTAACATCGGACTGAGACTTCAACCGCACCAATAAAACCGTGACCTACTAATCTAGCTTCAGGCCATCCACCCCCACCCCCAGGTTCTCTTTGTCTCACGCGTCTGAAGATAAAGATGTCTTGTGAGTTGAATATTACAGACTCAAACCAGTGATGAAAACGTCTGCAGTTAGCAGCAACCAGCATTTCCCATCTCGAGGGGATTCTGGGATAGTTGAGGGAGGGGGAACAACTCGGGCTGTCCCACGCATCATTGCCGAGGATACATCGCGAGCTGTCGAGGTACTTACAACTCTACATAGATGAGAATAGGATTGGAGGGGGGGGGAGAGATTCATGACCTTACGCGAACTATATCAAGTTTAATGCATCAGTACCAAGTCTGATGCATCACTACCAAGTTTCACAAAGGAAAAACATTCCAGTTACGTTACACCATGCTTCTGTCTAGACCAGACACGGGCAAACCAAGGCACGGTCCGTTTAGATATTTGACCCTGCCCTAGCCAGACATTATTGGTCTAGTTCACGCCAATGACGACTAGATGTCATTTATAATAAGTCACGTGAACATTCCATCCACCAGCTCTTGGTCCGGCGGACCTTCCATCAAATTTAGACCCATTGTGGTCCGCGGTTAAAAATGTTAGCCCATCCTTGGTCGAGACGTATTTTGTTAAATTATCAAAGGAAATATTTAGAAATAAATTAATTAAATGAATAAACGTAATGTTAGATTCAAGTAATTACAAAGTATAATTGGTTAACAGTAAATTGGGGGGGGGGGGAAGGAGGGGGGGTGGTCGTGCGGTAAATCGCTCGACAGTCGACCTGAGGTTCCCTGGTTCTATCTCCGGTGAGGACCAACGGATTTTAAGGTCATTGTTAAAGTTTCCGCTATAACTACCGTGGTGCCTCCATGGCCATTGCACTATTGGCTATGGTGGGGAAGAAAGAAGGGCACCACAAAAAAAAAAATAAGTTCCTCTAGTGATTAATAGGATGTAATAGATTTCATCTCATCCTTACAGGGGCGTCACACACGCACATAATGGTAACAAAGTAAAGATATAAACAACAATGACACAAACTACAAATTACAGATAAAAGGGGAGAGCACTGGACGTCGAGGGATGTTAAGATATATGATACAAAACTGGGAGCAGTGCCGAACCTAGGGATTTGGGGGGCCCGGGGGCTTGGCCTCTTTGCATTTTGACATTCGACACCATGATATGAGATAATGTACTTAATAAACAATTAATTCTGCGTCCCCCCCCCCCTTCAAGCTCGGTCCTGGGGAGGGGGGACATTAGAATTTGGATCCCTCACCCCCCACCCTAGGTACGCCTCTGGCTGAGAGCACGCTGGGGGAGAGGAAGGATATCCTGAAAAAAAATGTAGGATGGACGGACTTAAGAATGAAGCATGGGGAGGGGGCAAGAAAAAAGATGAAAAATGAATGGGTTCTTTGGGCTGAGGCAGTTTATGGGTTCAGTCTCTACAAAGTCTAAATTTAAAACTTTGGGCTGAGGCAGTTTATGGGTTCAGTCTCTACAAAGTCTAAATTTAAAACTTTGGGCTGAGGCAGTTTATGGGTTCAGTCTCTACAAAGTCTAAATTTAAAACTTTGGGCTGAGACAGTTAATGGGTTCAGTCTCTACAAAGTCTAAATTTAAAACTTTGGGCTGAGACAGTTAATGGGTTCAGTCTCTACAAAGTCTAAATTTAAAACTTTGGGATGAGGCAGTTTATGGGTTCAGTCTCTACAAAGTCTAAATTTAAAACCAGTATTTAATTTTTTTTTGTCATCTTCAGATTAAATTTAAGAAAGAGACAAATCTGGACTAGACAGAGAAATGCATTTGTCTATATTTTTGTCTGACTGAGGAATTAAAAAAAAAGCCACCCCCCCCAACTACCCCTCAAACCAAAAACAAATCCAGCAGCTAGTGTGAGGCTGCTATAAGTTAACCCCTAGTGTGAGGCTGTGGAGATTTATGTTATCCAGTTATTGCATTCGCCGTGTTGTTTATTATTGCTCCCATAGTCAGTAACATTTGGCAATTACATTAACCAAAACTTCAACATTTTCTTCTCTCTCTCTCTCAATCTTTCATTTTGTTATTCTTCCCATTTTTTTTTTCCTTTTCCCCGAGAGAAACGTTAAAAATAAGGGAGACAAAAATTGTCCAGACAAAGACATTAAAAAAATGTTACAAAAAAAAAGTTACCTGCCCCTAAATACAAGCTATGTTCTTATCTCCCCCTTACCGCTTCTTTCTTCATCCGAGGATTTGGAAACAAGTTTAAAGTCCCTCGTCAAAGATAAGACAAACCTCCCGAGACTTGGGCCAGGGTCTCCCGGCGGGCAACTAGGGATGAAAACACTTCCATCGTTCAAGTCACGGTACACAGCGTGACAACATCAACGGAGTGGAAGAGAGAGAGAGAGAGAGAGAGAGAGAGAGAGAGAGAGAGAGAGAGAAACATAATGACTTATCTCTTCACGATGGTACAGTAATAAGTACACCGGTAGTACCCTATGTAGGTGAGTACTATACTCTCTCTCTCTCTTACACAGTGTCTCTCCAACTCGTAAAGAAGCCAAGTGACAATTTGATTTTAATAAAACCCAAACAAAAAAAAGAGCGAAATAAAAAAAAACTGTTGGAAAATAAATTCCCTCTCCAGTCACAAACCAAATACCCCTCCATTCCCTCCCTCCATTCCCTCCCTCCCTCCATTCCCTCCCTCCATTCCCTCCCTTCGCCCCCCTCCCCCCGTACACACAACCATGGTGTAATCTGCGTAAATCCAAAGGATATGATGACTGCTAGTCTGCTACGCATCTGTTGAGCAGGTCCGCGCGGCACGTATTTGTTCAAGAAACTCACATTCCCATACCCCCCCCCACCCCACCCCACCCATCACCCCCTCCCCCCTGTCCAAACTTAATGTTTATCTATCAGACCTGCTATTGCAGATATACAAGGCTTGAAATTTTATTTTTTTTGCTCCTATAAAACAAAAACCGTCTGTTGGATTTTGAGCAAAACTGTTAAGGCCGATGTCAAGGATTTGTGTGTGTGTGGGGGGGGGAGGGGGAGAGAAGGCGTGCTGGGCAACAGGGCGCTGGGTGTTAATGCATCTAACACATGAGATTATTTAGACAGAGGATACACACACACACATACACGCACACACATATGTGAGTAAGGTAGGGACAGCATGGCGATAGCCAGAAGTCTTCTGTTTGTTTTTCTTTCTAATTTGTAATCTGTTTTACCTCTCTAACACACACGCACACACACACATACAAACACCGGAAAGAATTAAAAATAATAATAATTTTAAAGACAGCATAAACAGACAACTTCATAAGATCTTTGATTGGTCAGTTGTCTAGGACACAGGTCAGTTTTCTGACATACACGAGTCCATTAACTCATAAACAAGTCATCTCACAAGGTCTGCTTGATGGGCCCTGTTCGACTCACAAGGTCTGCTTGATGGGCCCTGTTCGACTCACAAGGTCTGCTTGAGGGGCCCTGTTCGACTCACAAGGTCTGCTTGAGGGGCCCTGATAATCTAACAAGGTCTGCTTGAGGGACGTTGATTATCTGGAGCCCTATTATTACACACACATACCAAATGCTTGGTCATTTAAAACAAACTAGGGAAGGGGCACCTGCGATATGTTCACGTTGCACCCTTCATTGCCACGGCCCTGATCGCACAAAGAGAACTAGACCTTCCTGAGGGAGAGAGAGAGAGAGTGAGAGAGAGAGAGAGAGAGAGAGAGAGAGAGAGAGAATATTGTTTTCTAGTGTATCATTGTAGGAGAAGATTAATTTGAAGAGTAAAACATGAACAAACTTAAAAGGGTTAAACTGAACAAAATATTCAATAAACAGCAGACCGAAAACAAATAAACAAAAACCGAATTCCTCCATCACAACAACAACAACACTGTCAAGTGAGAAGACACTATGTCTTTCGTTGCCTGTCTTCAGTCACAGTAGTTTCACAACAAAAAAAACATACATGTCAGAAATGTGTTTTCTTTAAATAAATAAAAAGACATTCCAGCAGTAAATTTATGGTTTGTGTGGGTTCCACTCATGAGCAAGGCGAGTTTACCACTGAAACATCTTGTCTCCATTAAATAAGACACTCGGATTAAACGCTCGTCCTTCACAGAATCTCTTGACGGGAGAAGAAAAAAATCGAAAAAAAAACTCTTCTTTCCTCGCTTTGTGTTCCATGTAAAGAGAGACCACAAATATGTCTGTCTGAGATGTCTTACGTTCCATTTCGTTTGTCTGTCCAGATAAGATAAGTAAAAGTTCTTGAACTGGGCGAGGCTTGTTAAACAATAAACAGGTTTCAAAACATGTCAAAATAAAACAAAAATTGAAATGGGAGAGGGGGGGGGTGAGTAAAACTGTGCAGCGTCAAGAGCAACAATAACAACAGAGACAGATATAACAACAGAGACAGATATAACAACAGAGACAGATATAACAACAGAGACAGATATAACAACAGAGACAGATATAACAACAGAGACAGATATAACAACAGAGACAGATATAACAACAGAGACAGATATAACAACAGAGACAGATATAACAACAGAGATATAACATCAGAGACAGATATAACAACAGAGATTAACATCAGAGACAGATATAACATCAGAGACAGATATAACAACAGAGACAGATATAACATCAGAGACAGATATAACAACAGAGACAGATATAACAACAGAGACAGATATAACAACAGAGATATAACATCAGAGACAGATATAACATCAGAGACAGATATAACAACAGAGACAGATATAACAACAGAGATATAACAACAGAGACAGATATAACAACAGAGACAGATATAACATCAGAGACAGATATAACATCAGAGACAGATATAACATCAGAGACAGATAAAACATCAGAGACAGATATAACAACAGAGACAGATATAACATCAGAGACAGATATAACATCAGAGACAGATATAACATCAGAGACAGATATAACATCAGAGACAGATATAACATCAGAGACAGATATAACAACAGAGACAGATATAACATCAGAGACAGATAAAACATCAGAGACAGATAAAACATCAGAGACAGATATAACAACAGAGACAGATATAACAACAGAGACAGATATAACAACAGAGACAGATATAACATCAGAGACAGATATAACATCAGAGAAAGATATAACATCAGAGACAGATATAACATCAGAGACAGATATAACATCAGAGACAGATATAACATCAGAGACAGATATAACATCAGAGAATCTATAACATCAGAGACAGATATAACATCAGAGAATCTATAACATCAGAGACAGATATAACAGCAGAATCTGAGCAGAGCTGAAAGTACAAAAATATTTGCCCGAAAATACGTGCATGATGTGACATTGTGTACATAATTGATGTGTATACAAGACAGTGACCCTTTCATAGGTCCGTGATGGACGAATGTGTCTTTGGGTTGTTTTTCTTTATTTCTATTATTTATTTACTTGTTGATAAGCGGACTATGCTGCGTCTCTTTTTAAGTAATGTGTCTATGTTCTATATTTAAGTAATATGTCTATGTTCTATATTTAAGTAATATGTCTATGTTCTATATTTAAGTAATATGTCTATGTTCTATATTTAAGTAATATGTCTATGTTCTATATTTAAGTAATATGCCTATGTTCTATATTTAAGTAATATGTCTATGTTCTATATTTAAGTAATATGTCTATGTTCTATATTTAAGTAATATGTCTATGTTCTATATTTAAGTAATATGTCTATGTTCTATATTTAAGTAATATGTCTATGTTCTATATTTAAGTAATATGTCTATGTTCTATATTTAAGTAATATGTCTATGTTCTATATTTAAATAATATGTCTATGTTCTAAAAAAAAACAAACACGGAAATGGGGCACTCGTCGACCAACTATACTGACACTACCTGGGGTACCAGTCGTGGTTCTAGCACCACTTGTAACAGAGGCTGTAGGTGATTACCCTTTCTACCTATTCCTACGAACGGCCCCCAGCAAGGTGAAAGCAATCTGGTAATGCTTTACACTGAATCAAGGCAAGTATTTTGTGTTGACTTTCACTGTGTCACGATAAAGATATCGCCCGATCCATTACGCAGACTCCAGAGAGTTTTGTCTTGAATGACCATCACGTCTGTATACACTGCACGTCACTTTTAAAGTTTACCACCTCCAGAGACCGATTTCTGGCTGATTGTGAGGACCACACCGGATTAAAACTGGCCCAACCTTGAGAGATTTATTTAAGAGACATTCTGCAATTTAGATAATGATTTCACACCCGACTCGCGCGCGCGCGTGTGTGTGTGTGTGGGTGTGTGCGTGTGTCTTTGTGGGCGAGTGAGTGTGTCTGAGTGTGTGTGTTTTAAAAAAATTAAGCGCTCACATCCGAGAGAATAAAAGATTCTCAAATTGTGTTATCGTTATCGTGATTGTAAGGTGGGTTGGGGGGCGGGGGCAACGAAAGGTTATCGAGGGTAGAGCAGTCAGTGAGGGCAGTAAACAATAAATCTCTACTCTGAGATAAACAAATCAACCAGCAGTCAGACAATAGTTTAAGGCCAACATGCAGAAAATAGTTTAAGGCCAACATGCAGACAATAGTTTAAAGGCCAACAGTTAGACAATAGTTTAAGGCCAAAATTCAGACAATAGTTTAAGGCCAACAGTTAGACAATACTTAAGGCCAATATTCAGACAATAGTTTAAGGCCAACAGTTAGACAATAGTTTAAGGCCAACAGTGGTAGAGCAATAGTAGGTTAAGGCCAATATTCAGACAAATAGTTTAAGGCCAACATGCAGACAATAGTTTAAGGCCAACAGTTAGACAATAGTTTAAGGCCAAAATTCAGACAAAAGTTTAAGGCCAACATGCAGACAATAGTTTAAGGCCAACAGACAGACAATAGTTTAAGGCCAACAACTGGCCAGCTTTAAAAATAATGAAATTTGGTAAGTTTTTAAGATTTTAAATTTTATGCCAGAATAAAGTTTCCATTTCCAGTAAAAATTCTAATTTGTTTTCCTCTCCCCAAAGAAGTGGTCAGCTGACATAAATAGCAGGGGCATAGGTAAGGGTACTGCGGGTCATGCGGTCACACAGGGCGCCGAACTACGAACGGGCGCCGAAAGACTGTTATATTTTTGCACTTTTCAGATTTGGAGGAGGGCGCCAAAAAATTTCTCCCGGACTGGGCGCCACAATAGCTAACGACGGCTTTGCTTAGTAGCGTAAATGTCATCCATGTTGGCTGAAATATTGGTATTACAACGTCTTCAACCCTTCATTCCAATGTTGGTTTGTTTTATTGTATACAGTTTTATGCGACAAAAAAGAATCATAAACTACAATAAATTTCATTACTATCTAACAAGGGTTAGTGTTAAATCAATTCAAATACCCCCCCCCCCCCAGGCCCAAAGAGACCGTACCCACCCGTGCAGTATCCTATGATAAATATAACAAATGGGGTCTCCTTATAAAGCTGCATTGATCCTTTACAGCAGTTGTTTGGTTTAACAAGGATTTCTTACATTCCGCTAGCACTCATACATCAATTGTAAGGAAAGAATTCGGAAAATTTCAATGCACGAATGTCCTGCAACATTGGCCCTTGTTGCGCAACGCATCGTAAGATTGGATAGGGTCAAAGGTCTTAAGGTTATGAAGGTCCATCCCGGGGGAGGGGGGTCTCCAGATTGACGGATGCATCAGATGGCTGCAGCTGTGTCGGATGCCCCCGCGGAAGGGGGGTATGCCCTAAAGGTCAGAGTGAAAAATAAAAATAAAAGATGACATGTCAAACAAGAGACGCCCATGTGCCACTGAGTCCAACTTCAATTACGGCACAGTCCCCCCCCCCGTGCATACTCGTCAAGAGATCTCGACCAGTATAGATGAGATCTCGGCCAGTATAAATGAGATCTCTAACCCAGTTTAAAAACGAGATTTCTGAGCTGGCAATCTTAACGGCTGGCGCAGCGACTTTGGGGAGTCAGACCGCGGAGAGGTGAAATTAAGACAGATAAGGGGAGGTTACATTGCTCAGTAAAATAACGCGAAGAGTTCTCTACTCCCGAGTCGGAACTTGACGGATGGACAGCGGGGTTCAAAGTACCGGGGACAACTGACCAGCGAAAGAAGAAAGGTGATTCCTGCGGGAACCAAACACCGTGCTATCAAAAAAAAATATTGCTTGTTATCAGGGATGTAGCAAATGGTGAGTACCAGGAGGCACGTTTATTTGATGGGGTTTTTTTTTAATGTAATAAAAAAAAAGCAATAAATTTTTTAAAAAGTTTTAAAATGTTACAAGAGCGTGAGATTGAGAGGGGAAAGAAGGGGGGAAGGGGGAGAACCAAAACAGATAGACACGGAAGGGAGGCGGACGAGAAATACAGAAAAGGAGAATACAGATGCGTATATTTTACAGTGCCGTATTATGAAAATGTCGTAGGCCCTATATATTTTATTTAAATTGAATGGCTTTAGAAGAATTCTAGCTTGAGAGTAATTACGGTACATTCAGAAGTGATATCATTTTGAGACGACAGTGGCCCTCTTGAGTTTCGTTATACTCAGTATGGTAATGTGATGAGACACACACGATGAATGTGTCTAGTTCAAAGTGATAAGAGGATACAGGATGGGGCGAGACCACAGTCGGATGTCGTCATTCTGACTGACTCTAGGTCAGTTCTCCAAGCCGTAGTGGAACCGGAGAATGACCGCAACGACTGGGGGATGCGGTGGGAGCAATCCAGATTCTCATGGACAAACACGGTTTGGATGTAGTGTGGATGTAGTGTGGATGTAGTATGGATGTAGTGTGGATGTAGTGTTGATGTAGTGTGGATGTAGTGTTGATGTAGTGTTGATGTAGTGTTGATGTAGTGTGGATGTAGTGTTGATGTAGTGTGGATGTAGTGTTGATGTAGTGTGGATGTAGTGTTGATGTAGTGTTGATGTATTGAGGATGTAGTGTTGATGTATTGAGGATGTAGTGTTGATGTAGTGTGGATGTAGTGTTGATGTAGTGTGGATGTAGTGTTGCAGTGGATCCCAGGCCACTTGGGCATTCCTGGGAATTAAAGGGCCGAAGGCCAGGCCAAGTCCGGAGTAACCATGGATGATGACAGGACGTTACGCATGGGGGCCTTCTGTGAGTCCAAATTTGCCAAACTGCGAACCCTTGAACAAACCGTATGGCTTTCGAGTTGGTACAACGGAAACACAGGCCCTAAAGTCAGAAGGAAAATGCAGCAACCTTCTAAATCTGATCCATGGTGGAGGCTTCAAAGAGACGAAAAGGCCCTAATTGGGAAGCCCGCTTGCCATTAGGCTTTATGTCAAGTCACCAGAAGCCGAGTGATACGGCAGGTTTCAATTCACGAGCCGTAAGTCTCGGCTCGACTTAATAAGAGAGTTCAATCAGTTCAAATCAGATGAACACAAAAAAAATAAGACAAATTGTTCATTTTGATAAATTTTGTTTTAGTGGCCTCTGAATAGGTTCGTTTCCATTCTCCACAACTCCCCAAATTAATTTAAGCCTGGAAAAAGTCGACCCCAGTAACCTATGCCACTGTGCAGACACCATATGGTAATCATAGACTGTGACCTATGTGGCACTTCCACCACGGTCAGTGAAATCTCAGCACGATGTCAAGGGCGTACGTGTGACGTATCTTGGGATGATGTCAGGGCGTACGTGTGACGTATCTTGGGATGATGTCAGGGCGTACGTGTGACGTATCTTGGGATGATGTCAGGGCGTACGTGTGACGTATCTTGGGATGATGTCAGGGCGTACGAGTGACGTATCTTGGGATGATGTCAGGGCGTACGTGTGACGTATCTCGGGATGATGTCAGGGCGTACGTGTGACGTATCTTGGGATGATGTCAGGGCGTACATGTGACGTATCTTGAACTGATGTCAGGATGTAAATATTTTCCCCACAGGGGATTGAACTCGTTTCCTGCACCACTTTGATAGGACACACCATTCATTCATTCACCACCAAGTCAGCACATTTCTGGTATGAAGCCTTCGAGAGAATTTTTTAAGTGTGTGAATCTATTCGAACATCGGTATTACTAAATTCTTCACGTGGTCCGCCATCAGCGGACATATAGTGGAGGGAGGGAAAGGGGGGGGGCAGAGGTGCCGTTGGCGCCAGGTTATCACCTGAGACACCTTTACCAAAGGTGATAGAGGCCGCGAAGAGTAAAAATTCTTGACCAGTTGTCCATCATCTCTCCTGTCAAGTTGTATTTGTCCAAGTGGCTGACAGTAGCCGAAGGAGGAATACCTAGTGAACTGAGGGGGGGGGGGCGGAGGGCTGATAGAATGTAAACTTAGAAAACTGGACAAGTGGACAGGTGTTGGGATTTTGACCTTTTCTGTTATGTATAATACAGCCTAATCCAACTCTTGAGTGCTTTTTATTCCTCTCCCTTGTATTACGTCATTTTATTTATTTTTTTTTACAAAGGAAACGTTTTTCAATAAAAGTAAAGTATTGCAAAGTATGAAATGTTGGACATTAATAATAAAGTTTCAGTAATCAAATGTTCACATGCTGTTTGAAAAAAATATTTAAAGCAAAAAAAAAAACTATTATTACTGATTTTTAGTACATGAAGCTAATATTGTAAAAAATACACATGTACACACACTTTTCAAACAAAATGTATTTTTGTCGCCATTATAATTATTGCCTTCAAAGCGTCTTTGATAACATTAAGTATACAAGGGAGGGACTGCTTCTCCGCACTCTAAGGCCAGTTAAAATAAATGAACATCTTCAAAGGTCAGTTTAAATAAATGAACATCTTCAAAGGTCAGTTTAAATAAATGTACATTTTCAAAGGCCACAATTAAATAACATCAGTCCTGATACAAATGCCATTTAACATATTAATGCATACAACTCATGCATTAACAGCTCCAGTCGTATTTAAATTAAATAACCTTTATTTAGCTATTCTGACTAATTATTGTATGTCTACATGTTTATAGACAGTGGTGTAAATCGTGGTTCGTGGTTTTATAACACAAAGTGATGTTGTAGATTGGTGTGAGTGAGAACGAGCACTCTTTCAAATATTTATGTGCTGCCAAAGTATTCGAAAAGTGTGACTCAGATTTATATACAGTGGATTCCGCTTAATTGGGACAGCCGCTTATTTGGGACAAATCTCAAAGAAACCAAACCAAGAAGCAAATAGTAAATTTGTATGTTTAATTGCGACAGCCGCTTAATCGGGACAAAAAGCCTCGGTCCCGATGTGTCCCAATTAAGCGGGATCGACTGTATTGTAAAGCGCCCCTCCATATTTATATACTGGACAGCACCCGCCCATTTCGGTAGAGTATACAGCACCCATCCTTATTTGTATATTGAACAGCACCCCTCCATGTTTGTATATTGAACAGCACCCCTCCATGTTTGTATATTGTATAGCGCCCGTCCATGTTTGTATATTGTACAGCGCTCCACCAGAACGAGGCCAAATTAACTGGTAGCTGCATCATTGTCTTTACTGAACTCAAGAAGTTTGATTTGTAAAAAATATCGGGTACAGTCTCGGGTTTCAGTAAATGTGACTAAGCGTAGGTCAATGATCGTGAGTACTGAAATCTCTACTAGAGTGAGTATCTTTAAACAGTCTAAAATACAAAGCAAGTGCCTTACAAGTAGCACACGCAAACAATACTCCAAGAGACAAGGTGTCATCAAGACACACAGGAAACATATTTCCACGCATTCAACAAACACAAAGTCATTAACTCCTCTACCTCACCCGCACACACATGTATATAAACAAAGACTGAAAAAAAAAAAACCATCACACAGAAAGATAAACTTAGTGAGCCCTACCCCCGCCCTCCCATTACCTCTTTATTGAAAGTTGACGGACGGGCGTCAACTCCCCTCATGGGAAGCTCAAAGATTGTTTTAATGAACCTGGGTAAAAGCTCGTTGCCTTGAAGATGAACGACTCACCTTCCCCCCCCCTCCCACCACGAGTCTTCAATGAGATAGAGGGGGGGAGGGGGGTGGATCCGCGTGTGCCTGTGGGAATGACTGTATTTAGGGGAGCGGGGGAAGGGAGGTAAAGATGCCGGCAGAACAGGACAGGTTATGTAAGACAAAGGAGGGGGGAGGTGTTGATCACGTGACAGGAAGGAACCATGCGGCCATCACCAAGTCATCCATCCTCACCAAGACGACTCTTCTCTCTCTCTCTCTTTTCTTTTTTTTTTTTTAAATAAAGGCTCAGTGTTTATGGTAGTGTCAGGGGCGGACCCCAAACATCTGGACGGCAAGCAGTGTTTGTAATTGAAAAAAAAAAGTTTACTGGTTTAAAAGAAGGGGCGGGGGGAGGGAAGGGGGGGGGGCTTGGAATACAAATGAGAGGAAAAAAATTTTTTTTTTTCTTTTTCTTTAACATTCAAAAAACCGTGAAGAAGTTTCTCATCATGACCTCCACACCTCCACCACCCCCAACCTAAAACTACAAATTGTACCTTCCTGAAGTCAATTCATAAGGTTAAGTAAGAGAAGGTCAATGTGGGCCCACGGTTCTTTTTTATTGTTTGGCATGACGTCATCAGACATCTCTGAATGAACTATGTACACTCACACACATACAGTCATTCACTCACACACACACACACACACACACACACATACAGTCATCCACTCACACACACAAAGTCAGGAACAAAAAAGAACAGGAAACTTTCACTTTTCTTAGGATTCTTACTTTTTTTTTCTAGAGACATTTCCGGAATAACAGTAGAGAGTAGACCAAACATCCGTATGTCTTTATCACAGGCAAACATACAACACACATACATACACACATGTGTATACATACAGCAAGCCCTACCCTATATTCATAGATAGAGTTAAATGAGAATATATAGTCGAACACCAGTCGAACACCAGTGGGACGGAAACTTGCTGGCAAAGTAAAAATTTTGGAAGAGGGGAAAAAAACAACTAAAAATAATTTCAAATTAACAACAACATTGAGATCGAAGCCTGGATATTGATTTACATAACTTCAAACGGTCGCCGATCGCCGATTTAAAAAAAAAATTATAATAAATTGACTGCTTGCCATGCTAAAGTTAAAGTCAAAGAACCTAAATATTCTAATAGTAAGTAAGTAAGTAAAGTTCCCTTCTTAGCCCTAACGGGCCTTCGGGGCAGATGAAGTGTAGAATTCATCTGTTTCTATAACCTCGGCATATGAAGTGATTGTGTGGTTAGCACGACGCCCAGCCGCCTTTACTTCCCCAACTTAAAGTCAGGTACCCATTTACAGCTGGGTGGACTTGTGGGACGACTGTGCACCGAATTTCACCTGGAAAAATTCCATAGGCCTCACCGAGGATCGAACCCAGGACTCTCAGGTCGACAGTCGAGTATCTACACCACTCGGCCATCCGTCCCACAAATATTCTAATACGAGTGTAAAATATCTGTGAAGAGAAGCTAACGTGACACATTCCTACCGGGTATCTATGGTGACAGGCAGGGCGGGCCGTAAGCCAATTTGACCGATGGATGGGACTTGCACCCGGAATCTACATTAAGCTAATGAGACTTACAAACAACGTGCCGCATAGCGTAAGGGTAAAAAGACTCCCCGTCTCATCCCGAAATGATTGATTTGTGTGTTTATCGATACTTATATCAACACAAGTCACGATATTGATCTCGATAGAAATGTTTTGTTACGGGTTTAATATATATATATATATATATATATATATATATATACAGTGGATTCCGCTTAATTGGGACACCGCTTAGTTGGGACAGCCGCTTATTTGGTACAAATCTCAAAGAAACCAAACCAAGAAGCCAATAGTAAATTTGTATTTTTAATTGGGACAGCCGCTTAATTGGGACAAAAAGCCTCGGTCCCGATGTGTCCCACTGTATATATATATATATATATATATATATATATATATATATATTTATATATATATATATATATATATATTGGAGTATCATAGCTACAAAATGACATGGTGTATCATAGCTACAACAACGACATGGAGTATCATAGCTACAACAACGACATGGAGTATCATAGCTACAACAACGATATGGGAGTATCATAGCTACAACAACTACATGGAGTATCATATATATATATATATATATATATAGCTACAACAACGACATGGAGTATATATATATATATATATATATCATAGCTACAACAACTACATGGAGTATCATAGCTACAACAACGACATGGAGTATATATATATATATATATATGGAGTTTCATATATATATATATATATATATATTGGAGTATCATAGCTACAACAACGACATGGAGTATCATAGCTACAACAACGACATGGAGTATCATTACATCAACGACATTGTATATCATAGCTACACAATGATATGGCGTATCATAGCTACAACAACGACATGGAGTATCATAGCTACAACAATGACATGGAGTATCATAGCTACAACAACGACATGGAGTATCATAGCTACAACAACCATGGAGTATCATAGCTACAACAACGACATGGAGTATCATAGCTACAACAACGACATGGAGTATCATAGCTACAACAACGACATGGAGTATCATAGCTACAACAATGACATGGTGTATCATTGCTACAACAACGACATGCGGAGTATCATAGCTACAGCAACGACATGGAGTATCATAGCCAGCAAAAATGACATGGAGTATCATAGCTACATCAATGACATGGAGTATCATAGCTACAACAACGACATGGAGTATCATAGCTACAAAAATGACATGGAGTATCATAGCTACAAAAATGACATGGTGTATCATAGCTACATCAATGACATTGTATATCATAACTACAACAATGACATGGAGTATCCTGATTGATGTATCCTGGTTGCTGTTTACCGTCTACAACACATGTTAAGTCTCATGTACGTGTATAGGGAAGTGTTTCTAACAACATCATTGAACTCACTATCTAAGTCTATGATTAATGTTGTATGTTGTGGCTGTGTAGATTATGAAATGTTACAAAGTTTGCTTGAACTGAGACATTCATTTGTATTGATTTCCTGATATTGAGTTTGTGTCATAAATTTCATATTTCATATTCTATGAAAGTTTTAATTTATTTAGTTCAATGATAAAATATTTTTTTCACTTAAATTAAAAAAGATACTTCCATTATTAATTAATCAATGGTATTTGAAATCAATTCCCAGTTTTCCATGGCCTGGTGATATGAATATAAACATTCAATAGTTTAGTCTTCTTGGGTTCAGTGGCAGGTTGTGTCTGAACAACATTGGTTGTTGTAATAGTTTGATAATAAATGTTGGGGGCTGGAGAAGTTCAGTTCAATTGGCCAGGTTGTGTCTGAACAACATTGGTTGTTGTAATAGTTTGATAATAATTGTTGGTGGCTGGAGAAGTTCAGTTCAATTGGCCAGGCTGTCATTAAGAAAGTTTAATTAATCGCAATGACAGGTATAAGTTGTATTTATACACATGATGTGATATTACACACTTTAGTACTGGCGCAATGCATACACTGACTGGTATATTAGAACCTTTAGTACTGGTCCTATACATACAATGCGATGGTACGGACACGTTGCGAGATGTGAAGGTCTTGCAAACACAATCATGCAAGGTGCAACCAACGGAAGAAGGAAAAGAGGAAGACAAAAGAAGAGATGGGAAGACAACATTAAAGAATGGACCGGCCTGTCGTTCGTCGACTCCCAAAAGGCAGCTCAGGACCGGAAAAAAATGGCGGGAACTGGTTTTCAGTCAATAATGGTACCCCAACGACCCACTCACGGGTCAAGGGATAAAGAAAGAAAGAAGAATACATACACTGACTGGCATATTAGAACTTTTAGTACTGGTCCAATACATACACTGACTGGTATATTAGAACCTTTAGTAATTGGTCCAATTACATACCGACTGGCATATTAGAACTTTAAGTACTGGGCCAATACATACACTGACTGGTATATTAGAACCTTTATTACTGAACCAATATATACACTGATTGGTATACTATAAAGTTATTATGCCAACACATGTTGCCGTTTGCGAAACAATATTAACCATTTTAAATGTTGCTTATTCATACTGCTATTTATTTTGTGTGACATTTGGTTTTAACAATGGCAGAAGAGCCAGGCTGGGGAGATGAATATATAAGTTTGTAAGTGAATGATTGTAAATTAAATGTAAACATAATACATTGAACGAGCAGGATCAAACAACCAGGCGGGCCATAGAAACAATGGTTTGCCCATGCGTTACATGTTCAATACAACCCAGAGATAACATCTATCGTTGAATAAATCACTGTGTTAAGATCTGTACATGAATCACGGTGTTTAAGTCTGATGTTTACCAGCCCAGCTAAAAATCATTAGACAAATGAGAACAATTTTCATGTTTATGTTCTTCTTTGAACATTTGATCATTTGTTGATTGAAATCCAACATACTATATAAACATCTGACTCTATTTATGATTGAAATCCAACATACCATATAAACATTCTGACTGTTATTTGTTGATTGAAATCCAACACACTATATAAACATCTGACTATTTGTTGATTGAAATCCAACATATTATATAAACATCTAACTCTATTTGTTGATTGAAATCCAAATATACAAATAAACATCTGACTCTATTTGCGCCGATTGAAATCCAACATACTATATAAACATCTGACTCTAATTGTTGATTGAAATCCAACATACTAAATAAACATCTGACTCTATTTAGTTTAAATGTATTCAGTTTTAGAAAAATAGAAATGTGTATTTTGAATTATTTGGCCAGCAGAATTCTAAATATATAAAACTTTTTTAAAAATCAAATACAAACAAATGTCAACAGATCAACTCAAAAAACATAGATAGTTTCGTTTTATCCCATTCAAAAAACCCCAGATCTTTAAATGATTGTGTGTGAATGTCACCTTCGTGACCGTTGTTCAACAGGTCCACCATTTGACCGTCAGTTCTGTGAGGTATGATCACAGTGTGACGTCGTCAGTTTGTTTGACTGACGGATCTTTGACTTTATCACGGGTATCATGCTCTAAAGTTCCAGACTTGAGGGAAGCGAAGGAAGATGGGGTCCGATGACTGTCTGATTTCTTCCTCTTGAGGACCACTGGTTTCTTCCTGTAGCATATCCGGCTTATGTATCTGGTGTTCCTTATGCTGGTCCGCAGACATTTAAACAATCCATTTCTGAGATAAATTAAAAGTACGAAAAAATAGTTGTTGATGTCTCTTAGACTGCAGCTCGCCTGTAACTTAATTATCTTTTTCATTTATTTATCAAATTTCATGTAAGATTTTGAGATGCCCCTACACTAAACAGTACATCATCGCTTTTTTTTAAAATAAGTATATATTGTTTTCATCTAAATTTGGTCACAATTAGTTTTAAATACTATTAAAAAATAGTACTTGATTTTAAATAAATAATTCGTGGTTTTAAAATGAGCTAAATTACCAACACTTTAAGAAAAATATTATTACATATTGTTTGAAAATAAAGTTAGATTCTTTTTTAGATTCTTTCTATCTAACAAAAATTAAACCGTATTTAGTTTTAGATTTTACAGCCCTTTTAAATAAATCAGGGGAAGGTACTTATATAGACAAATAAAAAACATCCCTTTGTGAATGCCCTTGCATCTGAAAAATGTGGCTTGTAATCTATATTTATAAAATATCGCCCACAAATAACGAGCTGAGTCAGCCAGTCCAAGTGAAATGCATTTTGTCCATGAAAACTGCAATAAATTAACGTTCGTGACACCCGGGCCAGACTCTAAACTTGCCGCCCCGTTTCCATGACACAAAGTACTAAGTATAGATTCCCGTGGGTAGGGGCAAAAGTTCATGGTGGAGGCCCATCCTCCTAATCACGCCATTGGCGTCATTACAATACCGTCTACACGTACATCAGGACAGGGTGATCACATGTACACACAAGTACACAAATGTCACACACATTCGGTCTATATATATATATATATATATATATATATATATATATATATATATGATGTTATAATCGCTGTTTTGTTAATTTTATATCTTATAGAGGTTATTAGTATTCAGTTGAATGACATTCTTCGGTCTGTGTTGTCGTTTCAAGCCGTCCTGTCACGTGTGTGTGTGACGTATAACGCCTAGTTTGACTTCTGTGTGTGTGTGTGTGACTTTACCACTGTCGACCTGAGGATTGCCGGGCTCGATACTTGATAGGCGCAATATGTTCAAGTCCACACAGCTTTAAATAATTCCCTGACTTTATACGTGGACTGATGGCCAAGGGTGTAAATGATTGATTGTCGACTCGAGAGTCCTGGGTTCGACTCTCGATGAGTGTCAAGATCATGGGTGATCTGTGACGCCGTTACCTTGTGTGTTTAATCAACCTACTGAGTTTGGGGAGTATTTGTATTTTACTCCGTAGCCACGTGGTTCCACAGGACGCACACAACACAACAAGAAATGAGTACACAACACATGCAAATACAACGGATAGTATTTATTTACATTAAGCGACAACCATTGTACCCTAAAAAGGGCAAGTAGCTTTATCGGCTACCTTAACAATAATATATCTATCATACAGAAAGACCAAATGGTCCCTACATGCGGCTGGTAGTTATAAAAGAACTGCATGCACCTAGTCTTCCGAATGAGGACAGCATGCCTGTAGTGCACGACCTCATAGCTGCTCAAAGGTTGAGTCCATTGCCTCTACATCATGGTAACTCACACCGAAGTAAAACCTAGCTCAGCATGTTTCACCAGCCCAGGCTCAAGTCGCCCCGACTGGCTTGCAGTCCAAGCTCATCGCCAACTCAACTCCACTGATCTCCAGTCTCGGCGAGGCGCATGGCTTTTCTTCTCACGCTTCATGCGCGCGCAGACTTCCGGTCCGCAGACCAACGGTCAGCGACCATCATAGGCCACATTCATCGCGTGAGTCATTGATCAGCACGCGTGGGGGTAATAGAGGAGCAGAGTGCCCACCCTTCACCCGCTTGAATCTGATAAGGGTACCACCCCTCCCCTGTTGACTTTGATCTTTACCAATTGATGTCAGCTTGTCTGCCAAGTGGGTTAAGTCCCCCTGGCGCTAGACGGTGTTGACTTCAGTGCAAACATCTGGTAAGTCGCTATCGGGACAGTACCATTGCCTACCTCAAGGAGGTTGAATTACATGGAGGCGGCGTCTGCTATCAGATGGTTCCTAGCGGCTGAAGCCAGTGGGCGGAGCCTATCGCCATATTGTTCGACTCAAACATTCCACCAGCTTTCATTATTGATATCAGTTTTCTCATTCTAGTAACGACTCCCAATGAGCTTTGTATTTTGTCATCACTTTTTTCTTAAAGTCTGCTAAGGCCCTATAGTTAATTTCTATGGACTAGATATTCTAATGTGTCAATTACAAAGCGCTTTTTAGTCTATGTAAAGCTATTTATACGATCAGCTGATAGAAAATTATAAAGCTTATATTATACGCTATATCGAATTAAGCCAGGGTAAAAATTGTATTTTTACATAATACATAATATTTTGTATTTATACTTTGATGTTTATTGCAAAAGCACGGATCAAACAATGAAAAATGGCTAGCACTACAGCGTAAACTAGACTAAAAACAATCCTGTCAATATTGCCTTTCGAAGGTTTCGAAGCAATCAGTAACCGAACGATAGCAACAAAACTGATACACAAAGACCTGCTGAGAGAGGGGCATGGGGGGGGGCAAATGCCCAGGGAGCCCGGACAGAACTGGCCAATCAATCCTTTTGAAAATATTATTATCAGCACGGGGGCATGACAGCCCTGCCCAGGGGCCCGAAATTTCTGTCATTGGGCCTTGATGCACATTTAAAAAGCCAATAAAACCTGTTTTACGACAAGAATCAAACATGAGCCTGCCATTTGGCTATTCACGTAAACCAGCTATGTATGTCTTCGCATTGCACCGTATCAATATTTGTGTACATTGTGAAACGTTGTTGAAATTGTGGGATATTGTGTTACAATGTAGTACATTGTGGGACATTATGAATTAAGTGTGGTACATTGTGGGACATTCTGGTACATTCTGGTACATTCTGTTGCATTGTGGTACATTGTGGGACATTGTGGTACATTGTGGAACATTGTGGTTTATTGTGTGAAATTGGTGGTAAATTGTGGGACATTATGGGACATTGTGTGACATTGTGGGACATTAAGACATTGTGTTACGTTTTGGTACATTTTGGCACATTGTGTACATTGTGGTACATTGCGGTGCATTGTGAGACATTAAAGGACATTCTGATACATTGTGGTACATTCTTTTACATCTAGTTGTTTATTGCATATCACAACAGCACTGCTTTACAGCAACAGTATTAAGCACAAACAAATTAACTAATTAGCATTATTATTATAGTGACTAACTGATGAAGTAATATCCTGTTTTTTTGTCGTCGTTTTAAATAAACTGTAATAAACAAGGGGGTATTTAGTTACTTTTATTTAAAATGATAACACAGTGTTTTATGCTAATTAGTTAATTTGTTTGTGTTTGTCCCACAATGTACCACAATGTCCCACAATGTACCACAATGAAACAGAATGTACCACAATGTCCCACAATGTACCACATTGTCCCACAATGTACCACAATGAAACAGAATGTACCAGAATGTCCCACAATGCACCACAATGTACCACATAATCCAAAATGTACTACAATGTAACACGATTTCTAGTTTACGCTGCTTAGTGCTAGCCATTTTTCATTGTTTGATCAAATGCTTTGCAATAAACATCAAAGTATAAATACAAAATATTATGTATATTATGTAAAAAATACAATTTTACCCTGGCTTAATTTCGATATAGCGTATAATATAAGCTTTATAGGCCTCTATCAGCTGATCGTATAAATAGCTTTACATAGACTACAGCGCTTTGTAATTGACATATTAGAATAACTAGTCCACTAGAAATTAACTAGGGCCTTAACAGACTTTAGAAAAAAAGCGGATGACAAAATACATAGCTCATTGGAGTCGTTTCTAGAATGAGAAAACTGGTATCATAATGAAAGCTGGTGGAATGTTTTGAGTCGAACATGGCTGCGATAGCTCCGCCCACTGGATTCATCCTCTTGGTACCATCTGATAGCAAACGTCAGTTCCATGCATCAACCTCTTGGTCTACTCCCTTATTTCCCTAGGTTGATGACGCAACCGTCGGGGGGGGTAGAGATGAGGGAAATATCTGGAAGATTTTAGCAGAAACCTCACAGAAGCTGTGACAATGAGAACCAAGAGAATGTTTTCAGATCCCACAGAACATGAATTCTACACTTTATTTTCCCCAGATGGTCTTAAATGTTGAAAATGATTTTTAATTAATAAGCTAATCAAAAATCTTAAAATAATTAACAGTAAGAGCTTTTATGAAAAAGAAATACGGGCAATTTTATATCGCTAATTCTCCTGCCATTTAACATTTTCGGGCATTTTAAAGTACGCATCGAGGACCTCATTAGATCCCCCATTGCCTTACCTTCAATATTGAAAATTGAACACTAAAATTAAATCATTTCCTTGTTTTCTAGGTGCACATCATACTTTTTGTCTAGGTGCAATACTTTGATAATGGTGTCTAGGTGCACATCATACTTTTGTCTAGGTACATATCATACTTTGTCTAGGTGCACATCAAACTTTGTTCAGGTGCACATCATACTTTTTTCTAGGTACACATCATACTTTTGTCTAGGTGCACATCATACTTTTGTCTAGGTACATATCATACTCTAGGGTGCACATCATACTTTTGTCTAGGTGCACATCATACTTTTGTCTAGGTGCACATCATACTTTTGCTGGTGCACATCATACTTTTGTCTAGGTGCACATCATACTTTTGTTCAGGTGCACAACATACCGTTGACACAAATATTGATTAGATGACATTAACAACTATTTTGTTCACGATCTTTATTAGAAAATGGGTTGATCATGTCTTTGACTTTTATTTTTTGCTTCTTATACTTTGATTGTATTTTAAATTACTTCAATACGCTATTTACGTTCTTTATACTTTTTGTACCCAATTCGTTACTATTTTCACCTGTTGTGTTTACGTTCAACTAATGAACAATAAAAACAAATACTGCGTAGTACCTGAAATTTGTGTTCATCAAGGAATAACAATGATTGGGTTCCAACAAGAGTTACTGTAGGCCAACCAGAGAAACACCTGCATTGAGAACATGTTTATTTATAGAGAAACACCTGCATTGAGAACATGTTTATTTATAGAGTAACACTCGTATTGAGAATATGTTTATTTATAGAGTAACACCTGCATTGAGAACATGTTTATTTATAGAGTAACACCTGTATTGAGAACATGTTTATTTAAAGAGAAACACCTGCATTGAGAGCATGTTTATAGAGAAAACAAATATATTATGAGGTTTGCCTACATATTATCTATAGTGTATTGATTGAAGAATTTTAATTGCGTTTTAATTTTCTCAGCTGGTTAGTTGTAATGTAATCCTTCTATGGAGCACTAAAATTATTTGAACATTATACATAACTATGTGAGATAATCTCTTACATTTTATATGCACATAACAAAGAGAATGAATATATTCAATGGAAGTCACTTAGACTTCTTTATTCAATTATTTTTGCAAAATTATTTCCAACCCCAGGAAAAAAATCTAGCTCAGGCAAATAAAACACCCTGCAACTCCGACCCACATTTAGGTCAGGGGGAGTCCTTGGTGTAACACCAGACTAGTATTATAGTCTCAATGGAAGAACATGATAATTATTAACATAATACAAATAAAAATTCATTATCTTTGTACCGAACTTGACCATGTAACAAACTATGTAACTATGTTTGCCTATTACCTCTTATCTAAATGTGCTTTATGAATTGTGTTTACATTTCTCTATTACCTTCTATCTAATGTAATATGAAAACTGTACCTACATTTCTCTATTACCTCCTCTAGTTAATGAATACTTCAACTTTGGGTCAAACACGTCTAGAACTGAGATGACACCAAATGGCACCCAGCAAATGACATAAACTGTGACTATAACAAACAATGACAGGCCAGGCCTGTGGTGAATAAATGTGTCAAATAGAATTTATAATTTCTGAATGAAGCTAAAAATTAAATATTGAACTATTTATCATTTATTAGAAGAGTCTTTTGTTTTAAATTAAAGTAATGTTATAAAAGAATAACAAGCTCAAAATGACAACTTTCTTTGCATATATCACTAAAAAAAACAAAACAAAAGTAATAATAATAAAATAAAATAAGTTCTATTCTTCGGTCATTTACAAATATTATTGCTACAGTACATTGTCACTGGATAATTATGTAGTCGTCAGTAATGGCAGGCTTGCGGAGCCGCCATATTTTTCGGCTCCGGCTCCCACAAATTTGACGGCTCCGGCTCGGCTCTGGCTCCTATTAAGATAGTATCACACGAGACAAAAATTTTTGTATTTGCTCCACGCCAACATGCCGCTGATAAAAAGTTATGCAAATTTTACGCGTTCACCCTCAGTCAGGAACTTGAAAACAAGCAATTAAGCCTGTTCCATTCTGGACACAGGACGTGTTAGCGCATTTTCTTGTTATGTATCAGTACGTATGTTAGCTTTCAGTAAATATTTGTAAATGTTGGAAATGTTTATAAATTCAATTGTGTAATGCATATATCAGTAAAAAAATATTATAAAGACGTTTCTTTATATTTGAAAAAATTATTTTCTCTTAAATCTAACTACAAGTGGTTTGTGGTTACTGAAATAGGACTCATAATTGAAAACATTCGAAATTATAGTCATTTAATCGTCTCGAAAAACCTGTCAATTGTTAATAGCTCTGATACTTTCAATTAAACTCAGAACACAAGCTTACTATTTCATTTGATGAGTTTCTTAATAAATCTTGGTGAAACTACGTGCTGCAGTATTTCGCACCAAATGAATGGGTTATTGAACGTACAAGGTGTATATATAATATATAAGCCCCTTAGAGCCCTGAAACCCGGCCCTCAGAGGTCCTATCGCAAAATGAACTTTGGATGTACACTTGGCAGGCCATGACCTACAAAATGATATATACATCATGGGTCTAGGACTTATGGTTGTTGAGATATAGGCGCTCCTTAATTAATATAACTTATATAGTCGGAAAACGGTACTAAGCCCCCTTTACGGCCCTCAGAGGTCAGATCGCGAAATGGAAAAAAAGTCAATTTCTGGCAGGCCAAGACCTACAAAATGATATATACATCAAGCAGGACTTATGGTTGTTGAGATCTAGGATGATGACAGACAGACAAAACGGGGACAATAGAGCATTTTTTTTCGAAAATGCTCTAAAAATATACGCATTGTTAGTTTTACTAAAAACAAACTATTTCAGTGCATCCAGAATCATATCATTATTTTCGACCGATGTTTCACTAGTCGCCACTTTCATAAGTAATAAAAGTTATTTCAATGATCAAATTAGCAAATAGTAAAATGATACATTATTTAAAATATTTTAAAGACTTCAGTATTTATATTTATTATTCATAAATTCGAAGTGACTATCCGGACCACGGGAAAATTAATAAAACTCTTTGCTTGGATTTTTATTTCGGGACTCGTCCTAATAAAGTCTGATTGTTATTCGGACCCGTGGCAAATATGCAATTAGCTTACTATACATAAACTTTATTGGTTGTTGTTTGTTTATTTTTTTTTATAATTGTTTGAATTGTATGATTTAATTGTTACTGTGTCTAGGGTTCCACTAAACGGACTCAGTATTATTATTTTTCGGGTTCCGTCTAATAAAGTTTAACATAGCTGTTTAGTGCATATTTGCCACGGGTCCGAATAATAATCGGATTTTATTGTGACCCGGTCCGAATAGCCACAGCCATATAAATTTATCTACTTCCATTTAAAATATTATGTTTATAATAAAATTGTTAAATACAGAAAGCGACCTTTTTTTTAGTCTTTCACAAATTCGCGGTCAAATAATAATACGAAATGACGCGTTCTATTTGTCGTTATAGTAAAATTTTTTTTTAAATGACTGATACAATTATTCTATGGAATAAAACTGTTTTAACTTTATATAACAAAATAACATGCCATTAAAAAATTTCGGAGAGTAAACAAGATTTAAAACGAACACAAAACGATTCCCATTGTCACGCTATCATTTAAATGCTGTTTGAGAGATACACTAGATTTAGAAGTTTATCAATCATAACATTACAGATTGAGAGATACACTAGATTTAGAAGTTTATCTACCTATAACATTACAGATTGAGAGATACACTAGATTTAGAAGTTTATCTACCATAACATTACAGATTGAGAGATATGCTAGAAGTAAAAAGACTCCAAATTACGCACAGAGTCAACAATATTTTGAACGACGAACAATTTTGGTGCGGTTCACGAACAATTTGAACAATGTTCGTCTAGGGTTTTACTCTATATTTGAGAATACGAACCAGCGTCAGGTGGTGAAATATTTGGAATGTTTCCTTGTTTACAACGTACACAAACAAACACTGTGTACAAACAGTGTGTACAAACACTGAGTTAGTTATCAGGCTATTTTGAAAAAGAATTAATTTCATTCATGTGGTTCGTCCTTTTTTTCCGGCTCAAACAGCAAGTTGTAAATGGGTTGGGTTCATTCGGGAAACACGTATTACGAGCTACATGGTTATTATAACAGGGAAATACAATTTGTAGACTTACATTGGCCCCATTAGGGAAGTACTACATGTAGGCAGGCATACAATGGCCTTAATCGGGAAGTACTACATGTAGGCAGGCATACAATGGCCTTAATCGGGAAGCACTACGATTGGCCTTGCCGATGAATTGTTTCACTTAGGTCCTATTTGTTATTACCTTTATTTCACAGTAAGCCATACTCTCTTTGTTGATATCCTCGTGGCCCACTTGTTCCTGACCATGTAAAACATGTCTAAAATTCTTTCATGTAGCCAGACTGTTCCACCGGAGACAGGAGTCTGGCTGAGTAACGGGCGAGAGAGCCACAATGGGCTGGAGGACGCCGCTGGCACGGGAATCTTACGGAGATCAACTGACGTGGAACTCATCTCCTCACACTGACCCCGTTACCCAGGCTCATGTTAGACACAGACGTGTCGGCCTCAAAGTCCAGGTCAGTTTCGCCCTTGGTCCAACCTGCCCTCTGTGGCCGTAGGTGAGAGTCTCACTTCGTACCTGGAGGGGCTCCACGGAGGATGCGATCCTGTGCAGTTTGTCAAAGCGGACAGTTGGTCTACGTATGTTGTACTGGTTCATGACGGGCGAGCTGTCCGCTCGTGGTCTGTAGATGATGCTCATGTCAGACAGATAGATCTAAAATAAAGAGATTAACAAATAATAACACTTAGGGAGGGGGTGTTGTTTTGAGTTGAAATCTGCGTCATGATTTAGTTGCCAGTATCGCGATGTGTCTCATTGCCACTGTCTTTTGAAGGAGACATAAAACTATGTCCATCTGTGTTGTTTTTGCAGCCTGGACTTTGGCGATATATATCGATAGACTCTCGTAAATAATTACCACAGTGACATTATTAATTGACTTGCTTGAGATATCGATCAAACGACATCGTTGCTCACATAGGGACATCAAGACATCTGTCACAAAGTTTAATACCATGGAATGATAAACATACCAACTAAATTACAATGCTCTGAGATATAGACAGTGTCGGCACTTTGAGGTTTATCTTTATTACATTCGACAGTGCTGATGAATTATCTGTGAAATGTACAACTTCACAAGATGCTTGTTTATATGTAATATTATACTACTTGATTTTAGATTCATATTATTCGCCGTTGCTATCAAGCTGTTGCTACCACGTGTCGTTGCTATCAGGCTGTTGCTACCACGCTGTTGCTATCACGCCGTTGCTATCACGCCGTTGCTACCACGCTGTTGCCATCACATGGTTAAGTGACATAGTTTCGAATATTAATATAGTCTCTCTTAAGATACAAATTAGAACTAAATACTCTAAAATACAAATTGAAAAAAAGTAACCTAACTTCTAGGATGACTCTGAAGATGAAGCAATTGATGACAAACACTGTGACAGCTGGCAGGAAAATGGCGATGATTACAATGAACAGAGAATATTCTGGTCGAGGTGTCAACTTGCAGAGCTCAGTTCCTTTGGTGTTTTGCTCATTCCACTGTAGAATCCGCCACTTATCAGAGAAAACATCAAATAGAAAGTAAACATTGAAACCGTCGCTCTGCTATTCACAGTTTTATAAATAAATAACGTGCCAAATTTATTGCGGGGACTTTAGACATGCCCAAAATTACCCGTTCGAAAGCCCAACCTTGCTAAATGTTAGAAACGGCCTTAAAATCTATATCTATCTTATGACTGTCCTATAGAGGTGTTGTTAGTGCTGCTGGTGGTGTTGGTTGTGGTGTTTGTGGTGGTGTGGTTGTAGTGTCGGTGTGGCGTGTATCCGGCATAAAAATGAAAAATTCTCTGGTGTCTTTTTAATGATAGAACGATTGCAATTGATAGCGCTAATAGATACTTGGTGTCTTTAAAAATACATTGATAGCGATTGACATCGCTAAAAGGTTCTGACTTTAGTCTTTAAAAGATGGATAACAGCGTTACTTAACACTTACTGTTGTTAATCGACATCAGTTGACAGGCTAAACAAATACTTACTGAGTTTGGAATAAATCGACATCAGTTGGCAGCGCTGAACAAATACTTACTGTAGTTTGGAATAAATCGACAACAGTTGGCAGCGCTAAACAAATACTTACTGGAGTTTGGAATAAATCGACAACAGTTGGCAGCGCTAAACAAATACTACTGGAGTTTGGAATAAATCGACAACAGTTGGCAGCGCTAAACAAATACTTACTGGAGTTTGGGATAAATCGACAACAGTTGGCAGCGCTGAACAAATACTTACTGGAGTTTGGAATAAATCGACATCAGTTTGCAGCGCTAAACAAATACTTACTGGAGTTCGGAATAAATCGACAACAGTTGGCAGCGCTGCAAACAAATACTTACTTGAGTTTGGAATAAATCGACAACAGTTGGCAGCGCTAAACAAATACTTACTGGAGTTTGGAATAAATCGACACAACAGTTGGCAGCGCTAAACAAATACTTACTGGAATTAGGAAAAATCGACAACAGTTGGCAGCGCTAAACAAATACTTACTGGAGTTTGGAATAAATCGACAACAGTTGGCAGCGCTAAACAAATATTTACCGGAGTTTGGAATAAATCGACAACAGTTGGCAGCGCTGAACAAATACTTACTGGAGTTTGGAATAAATCGACATCAGTTTGCAGCGCTAAACAAATACTTACTGGAGTTTGGAATAAATCGACAACAGTTGGCAGCGCTAAACAAATACTTACCGGAGTTTGGAATAAATCGACAACAGTTGGCAGCGCTAAACAAATACTTACTGGAGTTTGGGATAAATCGACAACAGTTGGCAGCGCTGAACAAATACTTACTGGAGTTTGGAATAAATCGACATCAGTTTGCAGCGCTAAACAAATACTTACTGGAGTTCGGAATAAATCGACAACAGTTGGCAGCGCTGAACAAATACTTACTTGAGTTTGGAATAAATCGACAACAGTTGGCAGCGCTAAACAAATTACTTACTGGAGTTTGAATAAATCGACAACAGTTGGCAGCGCTGAACAAATACTTACTGAGTTTGGAATAAATCGACAACAGTTGGCAGCGCTAAACAAATACTTACTGGAGTTTGGAATAAATCGACAACAGTTGGCAGCGCTTAAACAACATTTACTGGAGTTTGGAATAAATCGACAACAGTTGGCAGCGCTAAACAAATACTTACTGGGAGTTTGGAATAAATCGACAACAGTTGGCAGCGCTAAACAAATACTTACTGGAATTTGGAATAAATCGACAACAGTTGGCAGCGCTAAACAAATACTTACTGGAGTTTGGAATAACCGACAACAGTTGGCAGCGCTAAACAACTTACTTGAGTTTGGAATAAATCGACAACAGTTGGCAGCGCTTAAACAAATACTTACTGGAGTTTGGAATAAATCGACAACAGTTGCAGCTAAACAAATACTTACTGGAGTTTGGAATAAATCGACAACAGTTGGCAGCGCTAAACAAATACTTACTGGAGTTTGGAATAAATCGACAACAGTTGGCAGCGCTAAACAAATACTAAACATCCAGATGTAGAACAACATCCATCTCAGTCGTTGTCGAGAAACGTGTCGTTCGTACAGCAATGTGTTGGTCAGATAGAAATACCTGGCAAAATGGTATTTTAATGAACATTGCACTTGCATGTACATCAATGATGGGTGCGATGCAGGTCCGTAGCCAGGTCAAAGTAAGCAGGGAGGCACCAATACCCATCAAGGGGGCACCTTTACTTTATCTTTATTTGTTCCTTTTTTCTTCTTTGTAAGCGGGGTGGGTACCCACACTTATGGGGGCACGGCCCCACGTGCTCCCCCTTGCTACGGGGCTGGTGCGATGTTTACATACATTAAATAAGTAGCAACACTCACTGCACCCAGGGCCGTTCTTACGACTAGGCAAGTTAGACGGCTGGCAGGGGCCGCCACTCAGAGGGGCCCTCTATCGGCACTTTCATTTTCCATAACACAATTAAAAAAAAGTAATCTATATCTAGTTTAAAATGCGGATTTCCTGAACCATTTCTATTTCCTGAACCATTTCTATTTCCTGAACCATTTCTATTTCCTGAACCATTTCTATTTCCTGAACCATTTCTATTTACTCAACAGGAGTTTATCATTCGCACAACAAATTGTGTGGGCATTCTGTTATACCTACGGAGACGGTGGTCGTATGGTAGAGCGTTAGACCGTCTGTAGGCCGACTTTCGACCCCCAGACAGCTCGACCCTGGTGACATTTGACCACGGGACAGTTCGACCCCGGTTATTCGACCCTTGTCAACTGATAAAAATAATATTTGAATTATTATTTCTTTTTTTAAATGTGTTTATTAACTTTGATCAACAGGTTTATAATTGTTTCCGATAAACTGCGCGATATGAGAAAACAAAAATTAAAAGGTGGGGGAACTTTTTTCAATTTAAAAAAAAATTAATGTTGCTACTGTCATCTACATACAATTGTTCCTCGAATGTAAGGGGTTTCAGTTTCGTTACGAAAAAAAGGAAAATAGTTATCGCCCTAATATATATATATATATATATATATATATATATATATATTAGGGCTGTACCGGAATCCGATTCCGTTCCTGTTAAGCCGGATTCCGGCAGTTTTAACAAATCCGGTTCCGGTTCCGGTTAAAATTTGCCGGATTTAAGCCGGATTTTTTTTTATTGTTTAAAATTTGTAAGATGTTTTTTTAGCGCAACATAATTTTGAAATATTTAGCGCTATACAATTAAATTAAAACAATAACTTCCTTTGCTTTTTTAAAACTACAATAACGTCGATCGCTTTTAGTTCCATATGTAAGTACAAATATATTAAAAAGGAAGATTTGAATCGTATTTAGTCTAGTATTACGACACCTTATCTTCCGCTACTTTTGATTACGTGTTTTCTATAAACTATATTTAGCTATAAAAGTTTAACTTCTTTAAAGAGCAGACAAAGATCTATTTTTGTGTGTTTACAGTTTTAAAAAAAATTCAATAATTTATTTTTCTGCAATTTTTTTAATTTAGTGGATTTTGTCACGATTTGAAAAAAAACTCCTCGCATACTTAGATAAATAACTTGAAGATATTGATTTAGATTTGAAATGCATTTTAACTTGCGTTCTATGGGAAATAGTCAGATAATGATTTCAAGGAAAGTATGAATGGAAAACAAAAGAAAAAAGAACTATATATAATCCGGCAGGATTCAAATATTAAATCCGATTCCGGTTCCGATTCCTGCAGGATCTAAAAACTACAATCCGGTACAGCCCTAATATATATATATATATATATATATATATATATATATATATATATATATATATATATAGAGAGAGAGAGAGAGAGAGAGAGTGACTAGAGGGAGAGAGTATAGTATAAATATTACACGCTGTTATAGGGGCACAAGCGCCGTTGCACGATACACAAAGGGACTATAGGGCATTGGGCCCCCTTCCTACCGGTGATAAGTCCCTCTAAAAAAACGTAGAGGTGGCCCCCATGTTTTTAGCCGTGACAAAGTAAATGGTGTTATGCATTTCAGGTTGCTTAACTTATAGTGTCGGTCACTTTCTCTTAAACCAAAATTTCGCTGGTCAATTAAGAGTCTGTATTTTGAATTACTTAATTTTGGATGAGACTGTATTTTGAATTACTTTGAATTATTTTGAGACTGTATTTGAATGGTAATGGGCTGAATTTAAAGATTTTTTTTCAATTGCGATTTATCGTCCTGTTGCCTTTTTTGGACAAAGTATATGAAAAGGTTATAAGAATTATGATTGTAAAGATAGTCTTGAATTCTCTGGAGATAATGTTTATATAGCGAAACAATAATAAAATAACTGCTTCAAAGAGTATATTTGTCGAATTCAGTAATATCCATTAAGAAAATATGAAATATATGTGCGCATTAACTAATATATTAGAAATTTTTTTAATTTTCTTCCAGACCTTACTTGTCTATTGATTCAAATTAACCCATGAAATAGTACAATAGTTGAGTCAGGGCCGTTTTTAGGTCATCGTAGGCCCTAGGCACTTTCAAAGCCGTAGGCCCTCCCTGACTTCATTTTTAATATTTACAAAGAATGCACCCACACTTCTACGCGATTTGAAATCTAAATAAAACTTTGAGGACGTCATATGTTACTTTGTTAAGACAATGAGCCCAAAAGTTAACATACTGTAATTTACAGATCTACAGCACTGCAGCTTGACGTGCTCATCTCACACGGTTATATGTAGTTACTTTAATACAAACATTGTTCAATTTTATTGGCATTCTGAACTTGTTTTCACTTTTATGTTCTGGCTTTCGTAAGCCAATGAAAAGTTCGTAGGCCCTAGGCACAGTGCCTCTAGGCACAGTGCCTACTGTGCCTCGTTGATAAAGCGGCCCTGAGTTAAGTGTAATCCAACAACTGGAATTGAACGCTCTGAAATATTCTATAGCGCTGCATTAAATAATAAAATCAGTATAGTATCCGGCTTGACTAAGCTTCTGTTTCTACTCAACTATGAAGAGATGGTGGATTCTATGCTGGTACAGTTCAATACATAATGACACGTTGGTACATATTTATATGTCAATACATATTTTTATGTCAGCTTCTAAGTATTAGTCGATACCAAA
The DNA here is from genome assembly GCA_021962125.1 of Bulinus truncatus. NCBI lineage: Eukaryota > Metazoa > Mollusca > Gastropoda > Planorbidae > Bulinus > Bulinus truncatus. The sequence continues at coordinate 927,430 of JAGDYQ010000113.1, forward strand.
TTATCCCACCAGTTGCTAAATTCTTACCGGGGTCTCTTTATTTAGCACATTTATTGATGTATTGATTGACTTTATTCATAATATACCATTCAGTTCGCGTAATCTTTTTTTTAATTATACAAACCTTACTTGAAAAAAAATTTATACAAGAAACTTTATTTAAGTCGTAAATTATCATAAACAAAACTATTCTTTTTTTACAAACTATTCTTTTTTACAAAACTATTCTTTTTTACAAAACTATTCTTTTTTACAAAACTATTCTTTTTCTTATAAAACTATTCTTTTTTACAAAACTATTCTTTTTCTTATAAAACTATTATTTTTTACAAAACTATTCTTTTTTACAAAACTATTCTTTTTTGCAAAACTATTCTTTTTTACAAGTTATTCTTTTTTGCAAAACTATTCTTTTAACAAAACTATTCTTTTTTACAAAACTATTCTGTTTTACAAGTTATTCTTTTTTACAAAACTATTCTTTTTTTTACAAAACTATTATTTTCCTGTGTTGTTAGGTTCGTGTCAGTTTCTGATATCTCAATACTGTTGCAGTGCTGCCCAAGAAATCCAAATGAAATTGTAATAGAGACAGTGGCGTAACTGGAGTGGTGACGCCCGGGGCCGAGTCCTAAAAGTTCCGCCCCGTTGCCCTTTCAGAAAAAGACATATTTAGATGCGCCACTGATTAGATGCATAAACACACACGCTCAAAAGCTACATAACGTCAATGGAACATCATTGGAATTTGCAAAACTATGATTTGTTTAAAAAATCTTTTAACTGAGTGGAATGGGAAATTCTAGGACGCAGTCCGGTCGGCTCATTATTTGGTGGGTGAGCACTCGAAATAGATGACCAATAGAATTGTAGGAAATAAATTCAGTTTAAATTTTAACTCTCTGGTCAACGAGAGTTCAAAACTGGAAGGATGTGGGACAGACGGACGAGAGAGAAAGTTACCCGTATTGTGGAGTGGTGGAAGATAGCAATAAGCGAGGAGGGTAAAGAGGGTTAGTTTTATCTAAATAAATAGCGTACAGATAGACAGACTTGACAAACTTTATTGACTTTAATGAGCCGTTAACACAGTAAAATTTAAAGCTCTATTTTTTTTTCAAACCCATTTACTAAAGAGGTGTAAACTAATTGTAGAAGAAATGCCGTAGGTGAGATGAACATTCTAACAGGCCTACAATGCAAATAGTCATACTCGTGAGATGAACATTCTAACAGGCCTACAATGCAAATAGTCATTACCGTGAGATGAACATCCTAACAGGCCTACAATGCAAATAGTCATAACCGTGAGATGAACATTCTAACAGGCCTACAATGCAAATAGTCATACTCGTGAGATGAACATCCTAACAGGCCTACGATGCAAATAGTCATTACCGTGAGATGAACATCCTAACAGGCCTACAATGCAAATAGTCATAACCGTGAGATGAACATTCTAACAGGCCTACAATGCAAATAGTCATACTCGTGAAATGAACATTCTAACAGGCCTACAATGCAAATAGTCATTACCGTGAGATGAACATATTCTAACAGGCCTACAATGCAAATAGTCATTACCGTGAGATGAACATTCTAACAGGCCTACAATGCAAATAGTCATTACCGTGAGATGAACATTCTAACAGGCCTACAATGCAAATAGTCATTTCCGTGAGATGAACATTCTAACAGGCCTACAATGCCAATAGTCATACTCGTGAGATGAACATTCAAACAGGCCTACAATGCGAATAGCCATACCCGCTCGCCCCAATTATGGCTCCGGACAAAAAAACCTATACAGTTGGGGGGGGGGGGGGGCCAGAGGATTCCAAGTTGACAAAGAATTTTGAGGGAAAGTTTTTTCAAACGTTGGATTTGACAGCGTCTTAACCTTGGACTCCAATTCCAAAACGCTTTCTTGGCCTATTTCTATTTCCATGTTTTAAATACGTTCACTTATAAACGGATCAAACCCAGTCATTATATCAATGTTACCTAATCTTTTATACTTGTTTATATTGTTGTATATATTTTAGTGAATCTGTCTAGCCGGATGTAAATTATTCTTTACTGAGGAGCCCCATGGACCCTTTGGATGCAAAAGTGACTCGGGCCCATGAGGAATATTAAGATGGTCCTGGCAAGATGTATTTTAATTGTGAATTAATTTTTACAAGGTTATATTAGCGGGCCTAGGCAAAGGTACACTAAGTGGGCCTAGGCAAAGGTACGATTAGCGGGCCTAGGCAAAGTTACAATTAGCGGGACTAGGCAAAGGCAATTAGCGGGCCTAGGCAAAGGCAATTAGCGGGCCTAGGCAAAGGTACAATTAGAGGGCCTAGGCAATGTTACATTTAGCGGGCCTAGGCCAAGGTACAATTAGAGGGCCTAGGCAATGTTACATTTAGCGGGCCTAGGCCAAGGTACAATTAGCGGGGCTAGGCAAAGGCAATTAGCGGGCCTAGGAAAAGGCAATTAGCGGGCCTAGGCAAAGGTACAATTAGAGAGCCTAGGCAATGGTACAATTAGTGGGCCTAGGCAAAGGTGCAATTAGCGGGCCTAGGCAAAGCTACAATTAGTGGGCCTAGGAAAAGGTACAATTAGAGGGCCTGGGCAAAGGCACAATTAGAGGGCCTAGGCAAAGGTACAATTAGAGGGCCTAGGCAAAGGTACAATTAGAGGGCCTAGGCAAAGATACAATTAGAGGGCCTAGGCAAAGGTACAATTAGAGGGCCTAGGCAAAGGTACAATTAGAGGGCCTAGGCAAATGTACAATTAGTGGGCCTAGGCAAATGTACAATTAGTGGGCCTAGGCAAAGGTACAATTAGAGGGCCTAGGCAAAGGTACTGTTAGAGGGCCTAGGTAAAGGTACAAATAGAGGGCCTAGGTAAAGGTACAATTAGCGGGCCTAGGTAAAGGTACAATTAGCGGGCCTAGGCAAAGGTACAATTAGCGGACCTAGGCAAAGGCAATTAGCGGGCCAATGGCAAAGGTACAATTAGAGGGCCTAGGCAATGGTACAATTAGTGGGCCTAGGCAAAGGTGCAATTAGCGGGCCTAGGCAAAGATACAATTAGTGGGCCTAGGCAAAGGTACGATTAGAGGGCCTAGGCAAAGGTACAATTAGAGGGCCTAGGCAAAGGTACAATTAGAGGGCCTGGGCAAAGGCACAATTAGAGGGCCTAGGCAAAGGTACAATTAGAGGGCCTAGTCAAAGGCAATTAGCGGGCCTAGGCAAAGGTACGATTAGAGGGCCTAGGCAATGTTACATTTAGCGGGCCTAGGCCAAGGTACAATTAGCGGGGCTAGGCAAAGGCAATTAGCGGGCCTAGGAAAAGGCAATTAGCGGGCCTAGGCAAAGGTACAATTAGAGAGCCTAGGCAATGGTACAATTAGTGGGCCTAGGCAAAGGTGCAATTAGCGGGCCTAGGCAAAGATACAATTAGTGGGCCTAGGAAAAGGTACGATTAGAGGGCCTAGGCAAAGATACAATTAGAGGGCCTAGGCAAAGGTACAATTAGAGGGCCTGGGCAAAGGCACAATTAGAGAGCCTAGGCAAAGGCACAATTAGAGGGCCTAGGCAAAGGTACAATTAGAGGGCCTAGTCAATGTTACATTTAGCGAGCCTAGGCCAAGGTACGATTAGAGGGCCTAGGCAATGTTACATTTAGCGGGCCTAGGCCAAGGTACAATTAGCGGGGCTAGGCAAAGGCAATTAGCGGGCCTAGGCAAAGGCAATTAGCGGGCCTAGGCAAAGGTACAATTAGAGGGCCTAGGCAATGTTACATTTAGCGGGCCTAGGCCAAGGTACAATTAGAGGGCCTAGGCAATGTTACATTTAGCGGGCCTAGGCCAAGGTACAATTAGCGGGGCTAGGCAAAGGCAATTAGCGGGCCTAGGAAAAGGCAATTAGCGGGCCTAGGCAAAGGTACAATTAGAGAGCCTAGGCAATGGTACAATTAGTGGGCCTAGGCAAAGGTGCAATTAGCGGGCCTAGGCAAAGCTACAATTAGTGGGCCTAGGAAAAGGTACAATTAGAGGGCCTGGGCAAAGGCACAATTAGAGGGCCTAGGCAAAGGTACAATTAGAGGGCCTAGGCAAAGGTACAATTAGAGGGCCTAGGCAAAGATACAATTAGAGGGCCTAGGCAAAGGTACAATTAGAGGGCCTAGGCAAAGGTACAATTAGAGGGCCTAGGCAAATGTACAATTAGTGGGCCTAGGCAAATGTACAATTAGTGGGCCTAGGCAAAGGTACAATTAGAGGGCCTAGGCAAAGGTACTGTTAGAGGGCCTAGGTAAAGGTACAAATAGAGGGCCTAGGTAAAGGTACAATTAGCGGGCCTAGGTAAAGGTACAATTAGCGGGCCTAGGCAAAGGTACAATTAGCGGACCTAGGCAAAGGCAATTAGCGGGCCAATGGCAAAGGTACAATTAGAGGGCCTAGGCAATGGTACAATTAGTGGGCCTAGGCAAAGGTGCAATTAGCGGGCCTAGGCAAAGATACAATTAGTGGGCCTAGGCAAAGGTACGATTAGAGGGCCTAGGCAAAGGTACAATTAGAGGGCCTAGGCAAAGGTACAATTAGAGGGCCTGGGCAAAGGCACAATTAGAGGGCCTAGGCAAAGGTACAATTAGAGGGCCTAGTCAAAGGCAATTAGCGGGCCTAGGCAAAGGTACGATTAGAGGGCCTAGGCAATGTTACATTTAGCGGGCCTAGGCCAAGGTACAATTAGCGGGGCTAGGCAAAGGCAATTAGCGGGCCTAGGAAAAGGCAATTAGCGGGCCTAGGCAAGAGGTACAATTAGAGAGCCTAGGCAATGGTACAATTAGTGGGCCTAGGCAAAGGTGCAATTAGCGGGCCTAGGCAAAGATACAATTAGTGGGCCTAGGAAAAGGTACGATTAGAGGGCCTAGGCAAAGATACAATTAGAGGGCCTAGGCAAAGGTACAATTAGAGGGCCTGGGCAAAGGCACAATTAGAGAGCCTAGGCAAAGGCACAATTAGAGGGCCTAGGCAAAGGTACAATTAGAGGGCCTAGTCAATGTTACATTTAGCGAGCCTAGGCCAAGGTACGATTAGAGGGCCTAGGCAATGTTACATTTAGCGGGCCTAGGCCAAGGTACAATTAGCGGGGCTAGGCAAAGGCAATTAGCGGGCCTAGGAAAAGGCAATTAGCGGGCCTAGGCAAAGGTACAATTAGAGAGCCTAGGCAATGGTACAATTAGTGGGCCTAGGCAAAGGTGCAATTAGCGGGCCTAGGCAAAGATACAATTAGTGGGCCTAGGAAAAGGTACGATTAGAGGGCCTAGGCAAAGATACAATTAGAGGGCCTAGGCAAAGGTACAATTAGAGGGCCTGGGCAAAGGCACAATTAGAGGGCCTAGGCAAAGGTACAATTAGAGGGCCTAGGCAAAGGTACAATTAGAGGGCCTAGGCAAATGTACAATTAGTGGGCCTAGGCAAATGTACAATTAGTGGGCCTAGGCAAAGGTACAATTAGAGGGCCTAGGAAAAGGTACAGTTAGAGGGCCTGGGTAAAGGTACAATTAGAGGGCCTAGGCAAAGGTACAATTAGCGGGCCTAGGTAAAGGTACAATTAGCGGGCCTAGGCAAAGGTACAATTAGCGGACCTAGGCAAAGTACAAATAGAGGGCCTAGGTAAAGGTACAATTAGAGGGCCTAGGTAAAGGTACAATTAGAGGGCCTAGATAAAGGTACAATTAGCGGGCCTAGGAAAAGCTAATTTGGAATCCCAAGGCAAAATCGTTGTTAAGGGTGCCAAGTGTAAATATTTATCCCCTAATAATCTTTTACATCTGGGGCCTCCATGATGAGCCCAAACTCTGAAATCATTTCATTACGGGCCCCAGACAAAAGGTTTGATTGCCCTACATTGTGTCTGGACAAATAAAAGTCACAAGACCCATAGCAGTGAGAGGCCCCACGTGAGCTACTAGTTAATTGTCCCTACTCATGAGTACGGTTCTGTTTACAGCGTTACCTCATACTTGTACCTCACTAGTCAAGAAATATTACTTATCCCTTTGATTTTACACTAATTATTGCCAACTCGGAGCTCAATAAACTATCTCTAGTGTCTCACTCCAAATGTTCACAGCTTGATTCAATGAGCTTCGTCGCCATGGTTACAGCACATACATAGATCGTTTACCCAGGTTGTTGTTTTTTTTAACTCTTCCCCTACCGTGCTAACAAGAGACCATCGTTTATTGTTTGTATTCAGTCCAAAATGAAGTAAAATGTACCAGTTATAAACTAAACCTGTGTATATTTATAATTGAGGAAGTGTAACTGGGAGTATATAAAGAAATCATATCACTGAGTAAGATATAGCTGTTACTGTCTAATCAGCGGCGTGGCTGAGGGGGTGGGGGGGAGGTAAAAGGGACGGTCGCCAGGATGGCACTAATTTAGCCACCAACAAGAGGGTGGGGCATTTTTCACTACTTTAGTAGATCTTGGCACGAGAGAGGATTATGGAGTCCACCCTGGGTACCAGTAATTTAGGCTAGTTACGCCATTGAGTCTATTATGTCAGTAGAACGTAGGCCTCAAGTGAAGGATTTTGTGGCGTATTTGCTCAGACCAAGATAATTAAAAGTCAATGTGTAATTTACATATAGATATTATATAGTCTTTAAAAGGATAAAGTATTAAAACATGAGAAGATTAAATGGAAGGCATACTAATTAAAAAAAAATCAGTAATAAATGTTATAACTCAGTGGGGTGGAGTTGTGGGGAGGGGGCATTTTAGCCATAATGATATAATTTAGCGGTCACTGTCTTGGAATTGACAAATTTCATACAAGCAAAAATTTTTTTATATTATAACAGACTTGCAGACAGGCAGAGAAGAGACTGGGAGACAGACGGCTAGATAGACAGACAGATAGATAGACAGACAGATAGATAGATAGATAGATAGATAGATAGATAGATAGATAGATAGATAGATAGATAGATAGATAGATAGATAGATAGATAGATAGATAGATAGATAGATAGATAGATAGATAGATAGATAGATAGATAGATAGATAGATAGATAGATAGATAGATAGATAGATAGATAGATAGATAGATAGATAGATAGATAGATAGATAGATAGATAGATAGATAGATAGATAGATAGATAGATAGATAGATAGATAGATAGATAGATAGATAGATAGATAGATTAGATAGATAGACAACACAAACAATTAATTGATTGGCTGATCATTGTAATACATTATTAAAAATTTTTTAATTCCAATTCGTCACAACGCGTTACGTTTAATTATCTTTTTTTTTTTAAATAACCTCAAAACAAACCAAGTGATTGCATGTCATTTTCTCCCCTTCTGTTTCTAGCCACCACGCTTGGCCAATATCGTCTCTATAATAATAAAAGGTCCAACCCTTCCATTTAAAAGCTTTGCTTGACCACGAAACTAAAAATCTTTATGCTCCTGGACATTTCATTTACCTCCCTCTTTTATGTCTCATGGATGTAATCAAAATGTCAGAAAACGTATCTCTGTAATCTAGACATGGCTGTGTATAGAAAACCGCGCCCCTTCCTCGGATTCTCTCCCCTACCCACAGCCCATTATAGCACGCTCCTTTGTTCAGCTTCATCCTAAACAACAATTAAACCAATCACAGAGCATGCAGTTCAGAACTACATCAATAAACTTCTAGCAAGGCCTGAGTCAATCAGTTCAGAACTTGTGATAACTACATCATGGTACAACTAGCAAGGCCTGAGTCAATCAGTTCAGAACTTGTGATAACTACATCATGGTACAACTAGCAAGGCCTCAGTCAATCATTTAGAATTAGTATTACTATATCTAGCAAGGCCTGAGTCAATCAGTTCAAAACTAGTGATACTACATCAATAGGTTCTAGCATGGCCTCAGTTAATCAGTTCAGAACTAGTGATACGACATCAATAGGTTCTAGCATGGCCTCAGTTAATCAGTTCAGAACTAGTGATACTACATCAATAGGTTCTAGCATGGCCTCAGTTAATCAGTTCAGAACTAGTGATACCACATCAATAGACTTACTAGCATGGCCTCAGTTAATAAGTTCAGAACTAGTGATACTACATAAATAAACTTCTAGCAGTGTTTTTACAAACCATTTTATCAAATTAATTAAACGGATCTTTTTCTTCAGGTTGTTCAACTTACGCTTTAGAACAATGTGAGTCAACTTACGCTTTAGAACAATGTGACTCTTAGACTTTTCGCCGTTTTCGGTGACTACTGTGTGGCTCCCAAAGAGGCTAATTTTTTATTATTTTATTTTGGTTACCTTTGTGCACTAAAATTTCATAATTTAATACTTTTGAGGCTCTTTGGTGTATATTTTTATTAAGTAAAAAAATCGGATACCTTTTTTTTGTCAACCTCATTTGTGGCCATCCCTGCTTTATAATCTAGTTGCTTCATATTATTCAGTGAGTTCAAATTTACATCGAAACTGGGGCGGCGGGGGGAACACTCAAGAGTGTGAGAGCCGCACTCTGATATAGAGTAATAAATACTTTTTTCAGAACCGCACTTTAGTCGTACCTTCAAACATTTAGTGAAAAAAGCTAATTAATTCAAATTAGAAAAAAATGCTCATGTTGAGCCGAACAAAACACATTCAAAAAGCCACCACCACTCAACTATACCATCGCTGGGGGGGGGGGGGGGGTCTGCATTAACCATGCATGCACCTATGTGGGCTAGGAATATTTTGATAATGATTATTATTATTGAGCTTTTATGGGCGAAAGGCGTCTGTGTGACCCGAGCCCAGCCTGACAGGAAGTAAATAACCAGTTGTTATTTCTAGGTGATTGTGTCTATATCATTACACTGCTCTGACTTGGGTACAACATTTCAAAGGATATATTAAACAGTTCTGTTGTGAACAACAAAAAAAAATCAACAACTGAATTCTGCAGCTAGATGGGGGGGGGGTCACTTTTCAATAAAGGGAAACTGGTCTAGATCGTCTAGTCCAGGGGTGGGCAAACTTTTTTAAATCGCGGGCCACATTGGGTTTGTAATTTGAGATCGGCGGGCCGGACCAAGAGCAGATGGTGGGAGTGTTGACGTGAACTAATATTAAATAAAGTTAGACGGCATAACATAAAGGCTGGTGCTGAAACGTGTGGCAATCCGGTTTAACTAAGCCTGTGGGCCGATTTTGGGCCGCGGGCCGTAGTTGTCCCCACGGCAGGTCCAGTTACGTCACTGAGTCCACGGCTGGTCCAGTTACGTCACTGAGTCCATGGCTGGTCCAGTTACGTCAATGAGTCCATGGCTGGTCTAGTTACGTCAATGAGTCCATGGCTGGTCCAGTTACGCCACTGAGTGCATGGCTGGTCTAGTTACGCCACTGAGTCCATGGCTGGTCCAGTTACGCCACTGAGTCTATGGCTGGTCTAGTTACGCCACTGAGTCCTAATTTATTGATTGAATAAATTCTACATTGCGCCCTAAGTTATTCAGATGAATACGTTTAACAATATTAAAAGCCGGCTTGTGTAGAGCAATGTTTAGAACCTCACTAATAGCAGACATAACCGATTCTACACCTTGTTGGGGGGGGGGGGGTGAGTAGTGGTGCTAAGTTCACTTGAAATAACGATTTCGAAATATGCATAATGTGAAGTTGTTGACAAAGATATCTGGGGAGAAAGAAAGGGGCGAGAGGATGAAGAAATGGAAGAATACATTAGCTGCTGAAGAGAGAGAAACCCATTATTATGAAGACATGTAAATAAATGTTTGTTTTAAGAATACATTAGCTGCTGAAGAGAGAGAAACCCATTTTTATGAAGACATGTAAATAAGGGGCCGTCCATAAAGTACGTCACGCTATTTTTGACGATTTTTGACCCCCCCCCTCCCCCCTGTCACAAAGTGTCACAAATTTCGGGACCCCCCCCCCCCCACCTAAAGTACGTCACACTTTCGAAAAAAATTTTTTTATTAAGAACTAATTAAAATTTAATCGAAAACTTAAATCGCACTTCACTATTAAACTGCCTTAAAATATAAATATTAAAAGAACTATCAGATTATCAAATGAGTTTAATAGTAGAATAACTAATTGTCAATAGTTGTATCAGTTATTCTTTGAAACAGTAACTCAATCAATTGAATTTGAAAAAAAAATTGCAAAAATTAGATTGACAATTATATAATAAACATCATTTATCTGCTACCTGTTCATTTACAATGGGTGAGGTGAAGTTCGAGATAATCTTCCGATTATGCATTCTATTGACACAGGATAAGAAGTAGATTAGCGAAACTTGACCTCAACCAGTGATTAAATAATAAAAATGGAAACAAAACAATGTGACTAAAAAAAGGACTAGATTGACAAATTATGTGATCAGCTCTTGTGCTATATTGAATATGTTTATAGTGGACCTGCGAATTATGTTTAATTAAAAAAAAATTCACTAGACATCATCCATCCATAGTGAAGTGAAGTGTTCATCCATAGTTAAGACTGACATAAATCTTTCCCCATCATCGTTTCCTGGAAGGATAGTTGCAGACATATCAACTTCATCCTCATCTAGCCACTCAACATTCTCTGAATGTGCATTTTCCATTCTGCCAATAATTACCATGAGTTCTCTTTGCCTTCTAGCAGCGATTCTCAAAGGACGAATGCGTTTTATCTGAGTTGATTCTGGAAAATTTGGGGTTGGCACATTTTCCTAGGAGACGGGTGGTCGAGTGGTATAGAGCGCTCGACTGTCGAGCGGAGGGTCCCGGGTTGGAATTTCAGTGAGAACCTTAGGACTTTTTCAGGTCCTGGTGAAAGTTCCCACGTCCGCCCAGCTTTAAATGGGTACCTGACTTTATGTTGGGGGAGTAAAGGCGGCTGGGAATTGTGCAAACCACACAATCCCTTCATATGCCTAGGTTATAGAAACAGATGAATTCTACACTTCATCTGCCCCGATGGCCCTTTAGGGCGAAGGAAACTTTACTTTTTTACATTCTCCTGCGCCCGAGCTCTGTGTTATCCTGTATGTTTCTTCAACATTGTTTATGAGGCAAAGTATAAGTGACACACTAAGCAAATTCGATCATGTATGCTGGTCTGCAAAGATGGACAATAAAGATCATATGGTTGCACTTTAAAAACTCCTGTTGGTCTTGGCATAATGTCATCAAATTTGAGAGTTTGTGCCACAAATAAACAATGAAGGAAATGTATGTGCATCTGCATCTGCTCTTTCTGAAGCTCTGAGTCCATCAGTTGTTTGGTTGATTGGGATTGGATTTGGAGGAGGAAATAATCTCGAAGGTAAAACTTTGAAAAATGAGCTCCGTACTTTGTCGCAACATTTTATGTCCTGACATTTCACAATTTGAGTGAAGTATTGGCTGGTGAGAACATGATGGTCAAACAATTCTTATCCTTCGACATCAGTCCTGCTGCATCCAATTCAGATTTCTCAGGGTTGATATATTCTGCAACTGTTGGAAATTGGTCAACAATCACATGCGACCAGATTTCAGCTAAAGTTTCACCTGCAAACTTGAAGTTTGTTCTTTCCAAATCCTCATTTATTGTCCTGACCTGCGAATCAAAGTGAATGCCATAATGTTCATATGACACCAGACAGTTCGCTGCTAAATGGAGCCATTCGATGTTCCACGCGATTATAAGCACTTCTTCCTGGTGCACTGGTTGCAAGGAATAAGGCATCAATATTATTTTAACGAAGTGATGGATTGCAACTTTAATTACGGTAATTTTTTGTATTATAATACAAATTCCAAATTTCTTTATCAGTGATAATAATTATGCAGCAGACAACAAAGAAATAATAACACTTCCGTAAGGCTACTGATAAAACAAGGCTTTGCAACAGTTTATTAGCGGTCCTAACAAGCATGAGGAATTGTGAACAACACATTGAAAAGATATGCATTTCATGCTATTTTGACATAAAACTAATTCAAGTGTTTCACAATTTTTTTTTGAAAATTATTTTTAAAACTATTAAGTTTTACTGAAAAAATAAAAAAATTAAATTAGAAATAAAATTAAAAATGTGACGTCACACTTGGCCTGACCCCCCCCCCTGTCACAAACTGTCACACTTTTTTATACCCCTCCCCCCCCCCTTGGAGCGTGACGTACTTTATGGACGGCCCCTAAATGTTTGTTTTAAGAATACATTAGCTGCTGAAGAGAGAGAAACCCATTATTATGAAGACATGCAAATAAATGTTTGTTTTAAGAATACATTAGCTGCTGAAGAGAGAGAAACCCATTATTATGAAGACATGTAAATAAATGTTTGTTTTTCACCCAACAAATCTTCAGAGTTCAAACTTGTTTGCTTGAATCACATACTGGATAAATATAAATAAGTGTTCAACTGCACTGAGACAATGTGGTAACTGATAGACGAAAATCCATTATTCAACGACAACAATTCTGTTATTGAAATAAGTGCTCTTGGATCATTGTATGTAATTAAACAATCAAGTAACATGCGTTTTCATTATTGTTGTTTTTTGTTGTTTTTAATTTTAATGTATTCAATAAGACATGTTATTATATCATAAAAAAAACTGTAAAAAAATACAAAAAGCTTTCATCGCCCCTTGTTTTATTAGCTGATAGCCCTCCTTCCCCAATGAAAAAAACAAAACAATATTCCACAACCCCCTTGAATAGTTTCATTGTCCCCCTCCATGGGAGCGATATCACCCAATTCAAGAATCAATGATGTAGAATAAAATATGTCAGAGCGAAAAAATGCATTTTTTTAAAAAAATGTATAATCTTCTACAACCGGCATTTTGTTACAAAATGTATTGAATCTAATTACATTCTGGTGTCCATCAGCGGCGGGCTGAGGCTTGTTGGGGCCCTTGGCGAAAAAAAATTGAAACATCGGGCCCTTAACTAATATGAGTATTATGGTATAAATTTTAGTATGGCGGAATAAAAGTTGAATATTATGGTATAACGCTGAGTATTGTGGCATAAAATTGAGTATTGCCTTTCAAGGTCCATTAGAATTAAACAACTATAGATCTAAAATAATCTAAAACTATCAATAGGTCTACTATATCTAACAACTAGAGATCTAAAACTATCAATAAGTCTACTATATCTGACAACTATAGAGCCGGGTGAATGCATCACCATACAACAACTCTACCAGAGACGGGTAAATGCGGTACCATACAGCTTTTTTCTAAACATATTGGCATGAAGTGAATCTGATCAAAGTGGGGAAAATACAGCTCTACACTGGAAATACAGCTACACACGTCGAAATTGACAGATGTTGACTTTTAGAAAACATAGAAATGCCTGTAATCCACTGATCTAAAACCTTAGAACAGAAGAGTTCCTAATTGCAGCAAAAGATAAATGTTTGCCTACTAGATGGTACCAAGATAAATGTTTGCCTACTAGATGGTACCAAGATAAATGTTTGCCTACTAGATGGTACCAAGATAAATGTTTGCCTACTAGATGGTACCAAGATAAATGTTTGCCTAGTAGATGGTGTTAAAGGCCCCTGGAACGAGACCCCAGATGTTGAGGATCCCGAGAAGGGTACCCTTGGCTTGTGTCTAAGTGTAGGAGGGCTGACTCAAAAGTTGACTCGTATTTTATTTGTATTCCTGCCACACACACAGCCTCCACAATAATTAAAGGTAAAACAGGTGACGAGGACCAACTCAACAAGTGTCGTGTGACAACAATCAACTATTTATTATACACAGGGGCCCCAGTCCGTATCAGGGATCTGGTGGCCTTTCAAATAAATCAAAGATAATCCAAAAAGATACAGCAACGAGGTAATCCAATATAAAATTGTGAATAAAGTCAGGGACGTGTTCACTCTAGATCTCTCTCTATATATATTTCTCTCTCTCTCTCTCTGTCTCTCTTTCTCTCACTCAGAGACTATTCACTGGCCCCTCACCGGCCGACTGACCCCGAATCCCTCTCTTTTATTTCCCACCTCACCTTTCACACGTGACCATTAACCAATCAAATATGATAGCTGCTTCATTCAAACTTTCAAATTAGGGGGTGGAGCCAAAGGGGGGGGGGGAAATACGCCGTGTAGACAAAGACCTTAGTAACTGGACATCGAGCGGGTCGCTGTCCCTTTGAAGAAACCGACCGGGGAATAGTCCCGGTGGTCAGAGAATATTCCCAGCGAGGAAAGTAACATGTTTCTGCTAACCACCGTACTACGCCCGGCGGAGTTTCGTTGAACACCTGGGGTAGAAAAGGGGGGGGGGAGAAAAACTGAGGAGCGGGAACGTAGATTGCTATGTATAGATTAATATACATATTAACGTTATTACTATTATTAGGTTAAGGGTTGGAGTAAGGGGATGGTTTCGACAGATTAGTCACAACCTGTGACATCACACCCACCCCACTCGAAACCATAGGGGTGACGACACCGTAGTAGGTGAGGCCATTACATAACCTAACAAGAAAACTTATCTTGGTAACCCTAACCACAACATAATGGATAGGGCCAGTGGGTTAAAAACATACATACTTAAATAATCCCAAAAATAACAGAACAATTACCACGGCGTACAGCATGATGGTGGCGGCCGGACATAAGGTCTGGCCAACACAAGTTGGTCCAGAGATAGATAAAAAAAATGGTGAACACTCTTTCTTCCGAAAGGTGGCACCTAAAACAAGATTGATTGTATCAGTAAGCCTATATAGGCGTTACTGGATACGTAATAGGGTAATCAAGATAGTCTCCCTTTGAGGGGACGACTTTACATTAATAAGTACAACAGCGTTACAACATTGAACCTGTAATGGAGAGGAAATCATGCATAAATAAATGTGACAATTGACATAACTTCACTCACACGGCATTCACTCACTCTAGGCAAGCCATATAATAACCTCTCCAAGAGTGGCCCTTTGTGAGTGAGCTCAGACCGACATGCAGCCGTCGACGAAGTTCGCTGGGTACCGACTCATCAGATCTGCCCCCACGCCTAACATGTGCCGTTTACACGGGGGGATATATAGCCTAGCTTTTCTAGGGCCCGACTCCTCCCCATTGGGAAATTCTCCGTGGTTTATGCATAGTTCCTGGTTCACACGCTCGGCTCTACCGCGCCTACTCCTACTCTCGGGTCGTGTTGCAAACAGTCTGTCAGGGGAAAGGGATCGTCTCCGAGGGGGCCCCTCTTCTGGGGTGATAGGTTTGGTGGCCCTAGGGGGGGGTCTAAAAATAGGACTAGTCTGACCGGGAAAAACCTGAGGAGTTATCCGCCCCGTCATATGTCCGCCTCTACTAAACCCGTCCGTCCGTGATTTAACCACCGTCGGGGTCGTCGTCTGTCTACCTCTCCTGCTCCGTCTGCCCCGCCGTGAGCCTTTATGCCCTTCTACCTTCCCCCTGGCTTCACCTCTCGACTTAGAGCCCCATGGGTTCCCCGCACTCCTGACTGGGCCCCTGGACTCTCCCTGGGCATGTCCAAACCGCGACCCCCTGGCGCGCTTGGTTTGAACCCTAAACTTCCCCTTAGAGTCAATATGCCTGGGCCCCCTGGCCTCAACGGCATGATGATGGTCCCTGTGGTCTACTGGATTAGACCAAGGGGCCTTGGCACCCTTTATGTTGCCAATAATCAGATCCACTATTGGATTTGTGAGGACCATAGCCTCTAAAGGGCCCCGATAGTAGTCGGAGTCTACCGAAATGGTGGCTATTGGGGCCTCACTGACGGTGCCGTCAATACATCTGTATTGGGCCCAGCGACCCGTCATCGCTCCCTCTCCTACCAGGGACTCCTTCACGGCGGCCCCTGCACAGCCTGAGTCCCTTAGGACTTTAACATTGAGGCCATTTACGCGGCCCTCTGTCACTGGGAGATTTTTCTTCCCAGCTCCTACTTCTACTACGGCCCCCATAGGTATGGGCCCTACCCCTCTAGCAAGGGGTGCATTTCTCTGCAGCTTGCATGAGACAGAGCGGTGCCCTGGGGCCCCGCACGTGTAGCACACCGACTTAGCATTGGTCGGGTGACTAAACACCCGGTTTCCGTTTACTGGGCCCCTCACCCTATCTTTAGGGGCCTCCCTCCTATCATCTACCTCACTTGCTGGGGCCCTTTCGGCCTCCACCGCCTCTCCTTCCCTGCTCATGGAAGACTCGCGGCCCCTGCCGTGGCGAGCTTCCCTGTAATTTTCGGCCAGGGCGAGCATCTCGTCCCATGTCCCTGGCTTACGCTCCTTTAGGAACACCTGTAGCCCACTAGGGGCCCCGTTCATCAACTGCTCCCTGAGCAGGAGGTCCATCAGGCCATCAAAGGTCGGCTCTGTCCCACTGAGCTCAACCCACCTCGTCAGGAGGTCGGCTAGACGCGCACCAAATAGGGGGTAGGTCTCCCCTCTTTCTAAATGCCCCCCCCCTAAACTTCCGTCTAAAGCTTTCCTCCGTATAGTCGTATGACTTTAGGAGGGCAGCCTTCAATGAGTCAAAGTTATTTGACTCGTCAGCCGTCAAGCGGGTCGCTGTCGTCAGGGCCCGTCCCGTGAGTAGTGATGTCAAGCAGGGGGCCCACTCATGTCGTTCCCAACCCGCGGACAGAGCGTATCTTTCAAACCTACGAATGTAGGCGTCTATATTGTCCGTCTCGTCAAGTTTGGGGAGTTTGGGTTTGGAGGATGTCGTTGACTGACTGCTTGGGGTTGGGCTTGCCGGCCCCCCTTCCCTCTCTAGCCGTGCTAGGGCCACCCTCTCCTCAGATGGTTTCGACAGATAAGTCACAACCTGTGACAGATGGTACCAAGATAAATGTTTGCCTACTAGATGGTACCAAGATAAATGTTTGCCTACTAGATGGTACCAAGATCACATAATAAAAGATGTTCATGGTACCGATGTGTAGGGTATGTGAACATTTGTAGGGAACAATCAACCATTTGACCTCCAGCTGCTTTAAACATTTATCACCACAACATAGCCGCCATACATGAACTTTCAAATTTGTAAGGAATTAAAAATCTGTCACCAGTGGCGTAGTGAGGAGGAGGGAGCAAGGGGGGGCATCATGCCCCGGGCGATACTTACAAAGGGGCGCCAAATGATATATTTTACATATAATATTATATGGTTTTCGAATGGGGGGGGGCGCTAAAACGTTATTGTGCCCCAGGAGCGAGTTAAGCTCTCAACGCCACTGTTTGTCACTGACAGTTCATAAACCAAGAGCCCGAAACAGTTGTCTAGAATGCCGAGGTTACAATTGTATGGGACATGTCGAAACATACTGATTGGAGAATCAACGCGAATAGACAAGATATAGACCAGATATAGACCAGATATAGACCAGATATAGACCAGATATAGACCAGTTATAGACCAGATATAGACCAGATATAGACCAGTTATAGACCAGATATAGACCAGATAGACTAGATATAGACCAGATATAGACCAGATAGACTAGATATAGACCAGATATAGACGAGATATAGACCAGATATAGACCAGATATAGACCAGATATAGTCATACACAATAAAATAGACAGAGCCCGGCAGCTTATAAATGTGTTGGTCCCATTGGACAGGAAGACGTCAACCGAAGATGTATAATTATTGTCCAAAAAGAAGAACCTAGCAACTGAAACCGATGTATGCGAGAGTGTGAACCACCCCCTGATCCCGTTGTGGCGGGATGAGGTAGGTGTTATCAAAAGTATTAAGAAGCGACATCGATAAAATACCAGGTAACCTCAACATATGTCAACTGTAGAATGTTTGCCTTACTAGGAACAGCCCACATATTCCATAAAATAGATTAAAACGAACTTCATCGTCGTCCGTGGGCAAAGGCCCAACGCAGCGGCTTACCAGTAAACAACATACTTGTTTCCGCACACATAATAATAATAGTTCAAATGGAAATTAAAAAAAAAATTACATTGAAAAAAAATAGCACTTTCAATAATTGCTTTTACCCAGCTTCACAAACCAAAGCTAACACGTAAAGATAATCAGGGACAACTTAGTCTTTTTTATTATTATTACTAGCTGTACCCTGCAAAACCTTTGCATAGAGTTATATCCCCTTAGGCTTGATCGGTAGGCTAGATTATTTTTGGTTTCGGGCAGATCCGATTTGTTCATGATTGTATTTTAAACTGGAATACTGTTGTATTAATTCTTTACTTTCGATTTACCGCAGAACCCAAATCGCTATTATTCATATAGATTATTACAATTATCATAACACATATGAACAAAGTGAGCTTCTGTAAATTTAAGTCAGGAAAAAAAACTCGTTAGAAAATCAAAAATGTGGAACACTTTTTGAGTTCTAAGGGAGAAAACATACCGGGAAACTACGATGGTCGCCGAAATGACTGACGTCTATTAATTATTAAGGGCAATTACTCTAGCAATAGCCTCAATAAGGTCAGTGAAAAATAAATGATCGATATTAACTGGTTATTAAACAAACAAAAGAAAAACATTTTTTTAGAAGGGAAACTATTGTGCAGAACAATTTCTATTAGGGTCTTAGATTTATCATGTGACTGATAAAATGTCAATACGAAGTGATTGAAAAGCGATAGTCTGGAAACAATCCATCCCTAGCTAATATTCAAAGCATCAAGATATTTTTTTTGTTGTTGTAATTAATGCAAAATAAACTTCACAGTTTGCGTCATTCAGGTTTTGTTTGTAAATATTTCTAAGTTCACAATCTGGTCACGAGACATGTGGGCATATAATACAAAAAAATGTATTTAACAAAACTTATGCCGAACCACCCCCTCCCCTCCCCCCCCCCCCCCCCCGCGACCCCCTACTTCGGCGTAAAAAAAAAAATTTTGAAGAAAATGTGCCGCCCGGGGTGGATTGTCCCCCCCCTCCCCCATTTTTTCCACTGCCTGTGTGGCCCCCGTTAACCCACACTACCCCTCGTTCGTTACTGCCTAAAGCAGGGAAAGTACAGGAGAATCGCCCTGTGCGTTTATCCCCGCCCCCTCCTTTTTCTATCCCTCCAGAGCTGTAATTAGATCCTGGCTGGGGTTTTTCCCCCCTTATAGAGCGTTCCTTTAAATTAGATTATTTAATAATGAATGAGTTGGATCTGACTAGTGGACAAGAGAACTGACTTAACTCAGGAAGTTAGCTGTTTCAGTCAGCCAACGGAACCGCAGAATTTGCGTATAGCATTAAAACCAGGATGTTTTAACATGACTTGATACACTGACATATATAAGACATAAGACCAGTGGCAGCTAACGAACGCCCTTTCTCAAATACCGCAGCAAATGGTGCCAGTAAGAAAAGAAAAAGTTCCCATTTTATTTGTATTTGAAATAGTCTCGGCATTATCGCATTTTAAAAAAAAATATAAGACTATTTGAAAGTATATTTCTACGTATATGTACGATTAGTGGAACACCTTTACTTATGTGGCTCTCAAACTCTGGGTCACAACCATGGGCGTCGCTAGGAATTTTTCCGGGGGGGGGGGGCAAAAATTTTCTGGGGGGGGGCAAATAACAACTTTATGACATTTTTTTTAAATGTAAAGGGGGGGGGGAGCAAATGCCCCCCTCTTATATGACATTTTTTCAAAATGTAGGGAGGGGGGCAAATGCCCGCCTTGCCCCCCCCCCATGAATACGCCCATGGTCACAACCCACTTGTGGGTCACAAAAGTATTCATAATTGATTCGTTGAGAATGCATACTAATACTTTTACCTTCTTCTTTTGTATCATTTTTTTTTTCGAATTATACATATAGGTCGCTAAAATTGAAAAGGCTTTTTTAGTGGGTCAAGAATGATAAAAGTTTAAGAACCACTGGTCTACTTTATGGTCTGTGTTGAATTTAAAGCTCCGATGGGCTAAATAGTTAGTATTTATAAATACAAAATAAATATCTAGCCGGTATTTTCGTAATAGTTCACCATATAATCTATATAAATCGAATCCTATATTAACGATAATATATCAAATGTATGGTACTTATTAATTTCTTGAAATTATTTCGTAATTATAATATTTAAATGTCTTTATAGCTCAACATCCTAAATGGTGGCAATATTTTGTAGCGGCCTTCTTTCATCCCCCCCAACCACAGCCGGGGGCGTAATGGCCATGGAGGCACCACTTCTGCCATGGAGGGAACTTCTGCCATGACCTGAAAAATTTCCGGAGATCTAATCAGGTACCCTTAGTTCGACAGTCGAGCTCTTTACCGCATGACCATCCCCATGGACGACTGAAAGAATGACATTACATTCACACATAGCTCAACGTTGATTCATATTTATCCCTTTACTTCATTTAACTTTCCTGTGTTTCTTTTTTTTGTCAGGGCAATATTACAATATTTACGAGTATAAATAAATTCTGTCTTTGTCCGTATTTTTTTTACAAAATTAATGATAATTTTATTGTACAATTCTTGACGGATGACCGAGAGGTGTAGATACTCGACTGTCAACCTGCGAGTCCTGGGTTCGATTCTCTTTAAGAACCATGGAAACTTTTCCATGTGAAATTTGGTGTGAAAGTCCGACAAGTCCACCTAGCTTTAAATAGTTACCTGGCTAAAAATGGAGAAGTAAAGGCGGCTGGGTTTTGTGCTTACCATACAATCCTTAAATATGCTAAATTATAGAAACATGAATTCTACACTTCATCTTCCGCAATAGACCGTTACGGCTAATGGAAATTTTTACAATATTAAAATAATGTTAACACAATAGTTTGTACAAAATATAATTATCTAGCCATTTGAACTTTGCATTGTTAAATTAATCTCGTATAATTTTACTTCAACTTGACTGCTTTGTGATAATGTATCAAGATGAAAAGTTGGCACATTATCACTAATGAGCTAATAATTACTAATCGTGCTTTGTTTTTAACAAGAAGCTTTTAAAAAAGAAAAAAATTTGAATCAAGAAATTCGTCAAACAAATTTGGAATGAACAGTACAAACAGTATCGGATCTATTAGTGTAAAATCTTATGTTTAACAGGTAGGTAGTGTATTTAGTTTTAGTGGCGCTCTGGGCGGGCTTTGGAACTGACGCCCCGTTTACATTCCGAAAAAAATGTAAAAGTGGTTTAAAAAAATATGCCCCTGACTTGGTACAAAGTGCCGCCCTGTGTGGATAGCACTCACCTACTTACACCACTGTATATATATATATATATATATATATATGTGTGTGTGTGTGTGTGTTTGTGTATGTGTACGTGTGTGTATGTGTAGCCTATATGTGTGTATATGTGTGTATGTGTGTATATGTATGTGTGTGTGTTTGTGTGTGATTGGACAGACCAATTACACAAGTAGGAAAATAAAACTCTATAGTCTATATAATGACCGTCTAGACTGGGTTATGGTCAGATATAATAACTTGGACAGGTCAACATGGTGGTCCTGGGATGGGCAAAGATTGGAGAAGTGGTCTCCATGTCTCAAGGGAGGTATAGGGACATGATGATGGTTAAGGGGAAAAGTACAGAAGATTTTAAGATGAATTTTTAGTTTGGTTATTGAGCATAATTGTTTACATGGCGAGCAACTTTGTAGATTTTTGTATTATTTGTGAAAATATTCTAAATCATAGTTTGACATGAAGCCATGGTTGAGGTCACGTGAATTCAGTGTAATTGCTGATGGTCGGGTGCTGTTTTTTTTAATTTAGTATTTGAAAAATATTTTTATCAGGGAAATGTTGGCTATGTTAGATTAGAGAAACTCATCTTACTTATGGAAATTTTCTAAGAAAAGATTATTTAAATAACGTAATTAAATAATTTCCTTTTTTTTAAATCTGCCAATCGGGTATTTGTATTAAAAGTGAATCTCCTGAAGCTGTGATTCAGTCTTAGACTGAAGTCTTAGATGCTCAAAAAGATTATGGTAGGTTTTGCATTGAATGAAATGATTACTTAATCACTATTTTGAAAGGGTGTCAAGTGACTAACGTTTTTTGTTAAACGAAATTACTCTCAATGTAAACATCAATACAGAAAAGAAAGAATGGGGGATGAGAATGGTAAACAAAAGAAAGAATGACATTTATTATGCGATAAAAACATACAATATAACTTTTTCTCTTTAATTAAGTATACTACCGTCCCGAAATCTGACTAGTATTTTTAACCTTACTCTACCAAACAAAGATCTAACCCTGAACTTTTATTTTAACAAATACATACATGTGGCCCTGGCCTCATGATTTTTTAAAACTTAACTAACTGAAATTTCCGAACTTTTCAGTGGTTCTAAAGTTGTGGAGATATACATAACAGCATTTACAGTTGAAAACTTGCAACCCGCCTGTTGTCTTTTTGCAGCTGAATTTTCTTTTTTTGGGGCACTGATCTAGTATCACCAAAAATTTGAGAAGACATCAAAAACTTGGTAAATTTATCTTCAAGGTGTAATGGCTACAGATGTTTTATTAACCACTATTTTATTACTCGACACAGATCTTTTAAGACGAAAGTAAAACCTTCCGTACAATATTTTGTTATCTGCTGTCCGTTTTTCAACTATTTCCAACTCTCTTTGATATCGTCAATCTGTTTGTAAGTGCGGAAATTATATCTAGCAATCAAATTTAAATTGGGATCAGATGTAACCAAAATTTTGTAATTCGCTTACGTTGTGCAGTTCTCTAATATGTGACAACTTTTTCATTGCTTTTCGATGTTTTGAACTACATGTATCTGCGTTGATCATAAAATTACTTTAGGAGATAATATCGTACAGTTTTATGACAGGGCACAACTTAATATTCGGCTCCTATGATGCTCTATTTACAATATCGATACTTTGAAGTAAATCGAATACGTCTACGCAGTTTCAAAGTAGTCTGAATTTTGAATGCCTGATTTGGTATAACCAGGCACGCCGAGAGGGGAGGTCAGGGGGGTCATTGCCAGGGGGCCCGCATCTGTAAGGGGGTCCGGCCGCCCCGACCATGTCAATTTTTTCATGACTCATTGTTTATCAAGGGGCCCCAATGATGTCCTGCCCTGGGGCCCTTGTTGGCACTGGGTATAACTAACAACTGCAGATAGCCGATCTTCGCTAACATTACATTATGCTCAATAAATTGTAAACAAAGATCTTGGAGCAGATGATCTTTGTAGAAATTAAAAAAAAAATACTCTCTATAAGCCACTAGTAGATTTTCGCAGTGCCTTTATTTCATCCCACCATAGCAGATAGTGAAAAGGCCATGGAGGCACCACGGGAGACATACACACTGGTAACTGGGACTCGCTGGGAGTCGTATATGTGACCCACAGGATGCAGTTTGTACTCCCTTCCAAAGTGCCATCGAACCACCCGAACTGACTGTAGGCCTATATAACCAAAATTCAAGGCAAAGGCGGATTTAGGTCAGTTGAGTCCACCATCGCAGAAAAAAATATTGACCCCCTTTCAAATAAAACAGACACAAATCAAAGGATTACAATCTGGGCTCTTCGGGCCCCCTTGAGCCAATGAGGCGCACTGAGCTCTTGTCAGGGATCTGAGGGATGCATTGCAGGGACGTAGTGAGGGGTGAGCGGGGGGCATCATGCCCGGGCGCTACTCACAAAGGGGCGCAAATTGGTATATTTTACATATAATATTATATGGTTTTCGAATGGAGGGGGGGCGCTAAAAAGGTATTTAAAAGGTATTGTGGCCCGGGCGCGAGTTAAGGTCGCTACGCCACTGATGCATTGCTTTCCATAACCTGCGATAAAGTTGCCGTCTGGAAGGGGCTCCATTTATCATGGCTCCAATATTTCCCAGTCATCGAAAATTGTATGATTAAATAAAGTATACAGAGGACACTTCCACTGGATAGATCTAAAAAAAAAAATAATTGCGTTTGCTACTATTTGCTACGTTATCTGTTTCATAAAGAGGCATTACTGTGATATTGTAGATTTTTGTTTAAGAGTGCTCTCTCTTTCTGCTTTCCGTTTTATTGATGGCAAATTCTTAAATAACAGCATAACTAATGTAATGTATTTCTGTTTTCTTTCTAAACATGCTTCTTATGTAAAGTCAATTAATTTAAAACATATTTAATGGTATAAAAACTACTGTTTTTATGATAAACCAATTTTAATCAGTAATTAGTGACGTTACAAAAGACTTAGATTAACTTAATTAAAGTTATTCCATAACCTAAGTTATTGATTAACTTTTTAACTTGAATTTTTAGTGCAGAATTGTAACTATTTCTATCATGTCTTTCTTTAGAGTTTAGTAAACACTAAACAGTTTGATAGTTTATCAACTTAGCTAAGTAATATTGATGCTCAGTTTCATTTTTTAATACCCAAAATATGTTACATAAATTATATTATTTTAACCTTATCACCAGCTTATTCCTTTTCTTTCAGCTAAGTGTCATGTTTCTCAAACCTTTTCGCATAAAGACACAGACTTCTGTCAAAACCTCAGACAGGTTGGTTGGTCATTTTGAAATCTATTAACTGAGTCTGAGTTAAACTGAGTTGAAAATTATTATTTTTTTATGTTGATTTCGTACCAGGGGAATATTTAAGATCCGATATCCGATATAGAGTTTGAAATTATGTAACCCTTTCAAAAAAAAGATTCAAGTCAGATATGTGGTTTTGAGTATGAAAAAGCTAATCAAACATTACCACCCACCCACTTCAAAATAATAAATATATATACAGTCAGACCTCTGTATATAAAAACTTGGTGTACATGTTTTTTTGCTCGACAAAATTTCTTAAAATAAATTCTATCTAACTGGATATGTAAGCAAGGTCTTGCAGTACAATTGCTACATATAAGGTTCTATTTCTGCTGAGATTTATTTACTACCAACTGAACTGATTGTTTTTCTCTCCAATGCTCGGTCTCACTAAGCCAGCTTCACTTTTATAGTCATTGAATCTGTTTAACACAGTGTTTTGTTGAATTTTCTCACAATTTTTACAAAGGAAGTAAAAGTAATTTTCACTGGATAGGTTCCATGTTAGTAACATGCAAAAAGACACATATCATGATAACCTATCTACGGTTTTGATTCTTTTAGTAAAAAAAGGAAAGATGTCCTACTCAATGATTGCATTTGATCGCTTGTTATAAAAATGATTAATCATAATGCATATGAGTAATTTTAGTTTACAGGAACCAATTATCAGAGTTACTGTTATTTCTTGTCGAGATATCTACTTTGTTAAATAAGTGTTTAGGATTATTAGCATCTCACTGGAACAAATTATGCTTGTAAATGTCACAGAGTGACTTTTTGTTCTGAGGGTGTGAATGATTGTTTATGTTTCAAATGCTCAAGGGGAGAGAATCTATGGTTGACTTGTGATAGAATGAGATGAAAGAACACATTTCTGGTTGCGTGTATAGTGAACCTATGTACTAACAGTTGATGGCCAGTGTTTGTAGCAGTAAGTTGTGATAGTGGACTCTTACTGTTAGGTTGTGCTTAGGGCCGTTTATGTGTATTGATAGTAGATTTGTTGTTTATGTTATTGATTTAAAAGGTTACTGTTTTCAGCAAAGACTACTGTTGTTATTCTACATGTAATGCATATGTGCGTTACTTCACTACCCCTACATCCACTCATAATTACATGTGACAGTAAACAGAGGTTTGACAGTAGATATATATGTATATATTTAGGCGAAAAAAAAATTTTATACCATTAAAATAAACATTAAAAAATTCTTTTATATCTTTCGCTGGATAATTTTTAGAGAAAAACTTTTTTTGGCACTAAATTTATTCTTTTGCAGAAAAAAATTAAGGGCTGACATCCAGCGTAATTTCCCAAGTTTAAAAGAAGATGATCTGCAGAAGTTGGTGCCCCTAAAGGAAGAGATGAGTCTCATAAAGATCAATACTCATGGAGATGAAAATATTGTTGTTTATACAGTAGGAAAAAATCCTATTTTATTTGAAAACTTCAAAACTTTATATCCAACAGGTATTTAATATGTTTATATCGTCTTGAAATTTTAATTAAATAAATTTTAAACAGATGTTAGATTATGTTTTTTTTTTCATTTACAAATTTTCTTAAATTTTTAACAGCAAATATTTGTGTTGTAATTTGTTCACAAAGGCTTAAACATTTTTTTTAGTTTATACACTTTGGCAGTTTCCGGAAATTCTACCAACTTTCAGAACCTGGCCACCAGTATTTGAGAAACTCCAAAAAGGAGCAGGTAAATAGAACTTTTGGATCGTATTCAGATTGTTCAATCTTATGAACACTATAATATTATTTTTCACAAGAACCTTCTTTAATAATAATACACAAGTCTTGTATGTTTGGGTTTTAAGAAAGATCCAAAATTAGAAAAGAATTTAATTCTTGCATATGCCTGTGATAGAACTATGTCACAGAAAAATAAAAGCAGAGAATTAGTACCATATTAACAATCTTATGAAAAGAGTTTTGCCAATATAACTAATTTAATTTCATGACATTCATAGAAAGGTAGAAGGATAACCTGATTACTATAAACAACAGTACATGTATTTTGATGTATTTCTATATCTCTTTAACGCTAAAGAATTATGAAACGTATTAAATTAAGAGTCTTTATTCATGATGTTCCAAGTTATCACATGTTCAGGATAGAATATTATTTTTCTACTAGTTGAATATTAAAGTACTATTAACAAACATGAGTTATTAGTAAACATAATTAGGGCATTTATTTTTTTTTTTTGGAATATCTGCCATTAATAATGAAAAAAAAAAATTTCCTAAAATTAATATGCGCAACAGTAGACCTTGAAATTAGCTACATGTACATGTATTTTATTTCCAAAATGTACTGACCAAAAAATATACAAAACAAAGTGTAGAATTAATATTGAACTCCTGAGACTGTTTTAGTAAATTTAAATATGCAAATTATTTAGACAATAATAAATGAATGATAAGAAAATATCTAGGACCAGCCTGCTCGTGAATTTAGTGAGGACAAAGATACATTTAATTATACTAACTGCTTAAATATAACTCTTCTGTAGTTGTTTTTTTAATCATGTAGAGCTATTCAGTGGTGCCGAGAGCCAACAAGAGCCCCAGAGCAGGACATCATTGCGGACCCCTTAATAAACAATGAGTCGTGAAAAAAATGACATGTTATGCAGCCGGGCCCCCTTTGAGATGCGGGCCCCCTGGCAATGACACCCCCAACCCCTCTCTGCGTGCCTGGAGCTATTACTTAAATCTTTCATTATTTGCATGTATTAATTAATTAATTAATGTATGATAATAATGCAATTGTTTCATTATTATTATTATTTTTTTGAATTCTAGACTTAATGCTACCTGGAGTTGTACCAGATAATGAACCATCTCCAAAAATGTTTGGTAAATTACAAAAAGGTGACTTGGTCTCTATAAAAATTGCTGGTAATAAGTAAGTTACAATTATTAATTTATATCAGTACATTGTATAATGGTTCATTTTTTTTGTTCATTGTGCTTCCGACTCAGTTCTTAAAAAAAGTTTAAATCATCTGTATCCAGTAAAATTTAAGGCTTATTGACGCCTTTTGTTTTTTTTTTGTATAAAAAGTCCACCCACCTTTACGGGGACCAGGCATAGGTTGGGAAGTAAAGGCAGCTGTCATTGTGCTATCTTAACCATCCCTTAACATGCTATTAAGGCATCATTGGAACTTGAACTTTTTTTTTATAGAGAATCCAGGTTGAGGTTAATGAATTATATTGAACATTAATATTATGCTTTTGATTCAAGCTTTCCAAATGTTAACTAGAAAATTGGTGGGGGGGTCTTAATAGATATTTCATAGATATCAACCAATTAAAATTTTACCAGTAGATATCTGTTATTGGTTTTACTTAATTAGGTGGATAAAATGCAGTTGTTAAAAAAAGCAATGAATGAAACAGCAAAATAAGTGAAGAAGATCAGTTGTGAAATGAAGTCTAAAATAGATTTTTTTATTTTCTTTAAATTGAATATTAACCATGAAACTCTTTGTGTAATGCGGAGTTGTTTTATCACACAACAGGGAACGTTTTATTATTTTTTTTTTTACAGATCTCCTGTTGCAATCGGTAAGGCTCTTCTCAGTGGAGAAGATATGTACATGTCAGCCATGAGAGGCAAAGGTGTATCTGTTCTACATATATTGGGAGATGCACTGTGGTAATTGTTGATAATTATATAATGAAATAAAAGCAATACAATATTCATTCTTCATTTGTTTCGTTGTATAGATTTTACACTATAGAGCCTAGGTTTTTTTTAATAGGAAAGCCATTGATAATATAAATGCTATTGTTAATTTTGTTGAGTTTTAGAACTATTCGTTGATAACAATTATTTGATAAAATATTTTTATGACAACTTTTTTTTTTACTTAGTCCTTCATCCTTTCAAATTATGAGGATACATTTTTCTTTGGCTTGCAGAAAACTGAGCATGCCTATAATTGAATTAAATCTGAGCAAACATAAGCTTAACAAGTTCTTTACTTTCATTCTGTCTTATAGGGAGATGGGAGATAAATCTAGACCACCCAACATTCCAGATTCATTACCTTCCCATGTCACTAGTGAGGAAGTAGAAGAAAGTGAAGTGAAAGAAGAAGTCATTGTGGATGCTCCACCAGGAAATGATCTAGAAACACAAGCTTCTGATTTAAAAGTGATTTTTTTTTTTATTTTCTAGAATTTTTCATGTTAAACTTTTTATTAAGTTTGTTTTGAACATTTTGAGTTTTCTTGAATTTTTATATATTATTTTCTGGATTTCTTAAGGCTTTTCTTAGATTGACAAAATAATTCTGGATTAACTAAAAATTTTAGCTAGAAGAAGTAGAAGCAAGTGGTGATTGTGAAGGTAACACAGTAGAGAAAGAGCTTGTCAGTGAAATTGAAAATGATGAAGAAAAGAGTCCAGTTGGTAAGTACATTTAAAAACATACATTCTAAATAAATATAAATGTTATTTCCTTCTGACTATAATTCTCTTAATTTTATAAGCATCACCTTGTCATACTCTGGAACTCTTATAACTGGGTTTAGCACATAGCTGTAGATTAGGGTGATAACAAAAAAAAATATTTTTATGAAACCACTTGCAATCGAGGAACTTTTATGTGTAATTTAAGAATATCAATCGCATTTTTGATTTTTTTTTTTTGGGGGGGTAGGTAAAAAAAAAAATTATAAAAAATTTTATATTCAATATTTCCAAAAAAAAAATTGTAGAACTGTCAACAATAGATATAAGAATTAGCATGCAAAATTGTAAGCTTATATCTTAAGTAGTTTTTGTTAAAGTGTCAAAAAGGCAAAAAAAAATTTTTAAAATGCGATTTTGAGAAAAATGCACAAAACTGTCAAAAATCTCTATTACACAAAGTACGTGACATAAACAAGATATGTAGTGATTGGAAAGTCAAAGTAAGCCATATTGTAATATGGATAAACAATTCAAACACTATAAACATTAGCAGAAAATAAGATATTATGGTTTTAGAAACACATGAAAAATGTAAATATCATTAAATATTTAAAAAAATCATCCCAGTAATGCCAAACACTAACTATATATACTAATTACTTGGAATATTTACATACAGATACACATTAAACATTTAAATCAATTAGAATCATAATAATTACAGCTATATAAACAAAAAATTATACACTAACTATTATGATCCAAGAGAAAATCTTTGACTGAGAAAATATTACTAGTCTTTAGAACCCCCGGGTAAATACTGTGGCCCCCCTTCTAACTCTAACTGCCTTTGAAACTCCCTCTTTTCTGCTTCCCTAGTCTGTTCCCATCTTCTTTTTACATTTAACTGTATAGCACTATCTGATTTTCTAATTCACCTCAAAACAACCAACTATAGTACATAGAGGACAAGAAAAATTACAAAAAAGAAGTTAAATACATTCTAACTGAATCAGACATGTACTAGATGGAAGTGTTGTCTGAACCCCTTCAAAACTAGAAAGCTTAGAAGATGATGCAGATGTAAGAGCTGTTGTTGAATCAGATGTAGAAGCTGTTGATGAGACTGTTGTAGAAACTGGTATTGGGGAAGGTGCAGGCTTGCGGAGCCGAGGAGCCGGGAGCCGCTACTTTTTGCTGGAGCCGGAGCCGAAAAAATCTGGCGGCTCCACGGCTCCCAAATGCTTTTTTTTTTACAGCAGAATTTATTTTTTTTTTAGCTTTAAAATTCCAAATTTGTTTGATTGTTTGCTTCCTACAATTTGAAATAATGTTATTTTTACAGTAACAGCGTTAAAATGATAGCGTACACGCACATCGGCACAAGAAATCTTTAACGGGGAATCGTTTTGTGTTCGTTTTAAATCTTGTTTACCCTCCGAAATTATTTTAATGGCATGTTATTTTGTTATATATAAAGTTAAAACAGTTTTATTTCATAGAATAATTGTATCAATCATTTAAAATAAATTTTTACTAAGAGGACAAATAGAACGCGTCATTTCGTATTATTATTTGACCGCGAATCAGGCCCGTAGCGTGTGTGGGGGCCAAGGGGCTTAGCCCCCCCCCCTTGCGTTTTGTCTGGCCCCCTCTGCTTATTTGCTCTACTTAGTAAAATGTATTACCTGCCCCCCTGCTATTGCCTGGCCCCTATTGTAGAATGCCTGGCCCCTGCTGTCAGGCACGCCGAGGGGGGGGCAGGGGGTCATTGCCAGGGGGCCCGCATCTGTAAGGGGGCCCGGCCGCCTCGACCATGTCAATTTTTCACGACTTATTGTTTATTAAGGGGCCCGCAATGATGTCCTGCCCTGGGGCCCTTGTTGGCTCTCGGAGCCACTGTCTGCTGTAGAAATTTCACGCTACGGGGCTGCCGCGAATTTGTAATAGACTAAAGACAAAATGGTCGCTTTCTGTATTTAACAATTTTATTATAAACAGAATATCTGAAATAGAGTAGATAAATTTATAAGGCTGTGGCTATACGGACCCGGGTCCCAATAAAATCCGATTGTTATTCGGACCCGTGGCAAATATGCACTAAGCTTAGCTATGTTTAAACTTTATTAGACGGAACCCGAAAAAATAATAATACAGAGTCCGCTTAGTGGAACCCTAGACACTGAGTAACGATTAAATCATACAATTCAAACAATTATAAAAAAAAACAATAATAAAGTTTATGTATAGCTAAGCTAAGTGCATATTTGCCACGGGTCCAAATAACAATCAGACTTGATTGGGACGGGGGTCCGAATAAAAATCGGAGTTTATTGGTACCCGGGTCCGAATTTATAAATAATAAATATAAATACTAAAGTCTTTAAAATATTTTAAATAATGTATCATTTTACTATTTTCTAATTTGATCATTGAAATAACTTTTTATTACTTATGAAAATAGCGACTAGTGAAACCTTGGTCGAAAATAATGATATGATTCTGGATGCACTGAAATGGTTTGTTTTTAGTAAAACCGACATGCATATATTTTTCACGTTCCTGACTATGGGGCAGCCCCGTAGCGTGAAAATTCTACAGCAGGGGCCAGGCATTCTACAGCAGGGCCAGGCAATAGCAGGGGGCAGGTAATACATTTCACTAAGTAGAACAAATAAGCAGAGGGGGCCAGACAAAACGCAGGGGGGCCCAGGCCCCCTGGCCCCCCCTGCACTCTACGGGCCTGCTATGGGGGTGAACGCGACAATATTTGCCTAACTTTTTATCAGCGGCATGTTTGCGTGGCGCAATTACAACATTTTATTTCTCGTGTGATATTATCTTATTAGGGAGCCGGAGCCGTCATATTTGTGGGAGCCGGAGCCGAAAAAAATTTTGGCGGCTCCGCAAGCCTGGGAAGGTGGAGAAGTTACCGTAGAGATCTTTGCTGTCCATTTCCTTGCTGCCCTTGCTTCTTTCTTTTGCAGTCTCTGTTTTTTGGTCAGTGCCATAGTTATTCTGTTGTGGTACAAAAGATTAAAACATGTTTAATTATTTCTGAGTAATAGTAACTCGCTAATAGCTTTATTTTTTTAAAGCTGGTAAAAATCTTAACTAGACTATTATATTATAATATCTCTCTATAAATATTGCATCAAGAAGACAGTGGTGTTTCATAGATGGTCTATTGTATGTTATAGTTTATAATAATAAAATTCGAAGGTATAATGTTCATTATTATTCAGAGCTGCTTTGCCGTGTTTTAAAAGATACTAAGAGAAACAAAAGGAAAATAGAAAAAGAATATAACTTAAGCTTACCTTCAATTACGAAATAGATAAAAATAAACTCAATTAAACCATAAAAGAGTTCATGAACTGCTAAAAACAATTAACATTGCTTAGGTACAATGGCGTAAGTTATCAACAATTAGTGCAGCGGGCTGTAAACCCCCGCCCCCTCCGCGAGTCACGTGACCAGCAACAACCATCCATTACGCGAGAATCCGCTTCTAGCAACAAGAGGGCCAATGATTACCACGCGAACAGTGTGTGGTACAGTTCATTCAAGCCTCTCTTGTGTCATTAGACTTAAATAGGTCAATGTGTGATTGCAGAAGAAAGCGAGCAAAGATGATGAGCTTTCCAACGATACCAGACTCGATTCCGTACTACCGGTACATTTTTTAGAATCGCCGGTTTGAAATGGTGTTTTTTTTCCCATCTCGAGAAAAAAGCACGTACCCCTACCCCCTTCAGAATTTTTTTTGAATATAAAACATAATATAAAGGTATATTTATGACTTTACCAAACGATTCCTGAGATATTTTTCTACAAGAAACTATCATAATTGAAAAATCGACATTTTGAGACATTTTGACCCGTGGAGTACCTTAAGCATTAATCTACTAATGTGTGAATAAATTGTTTTACTTTAGTCTATATTCCAAAATATTTTGACTTTTTAGTAAACCATTTCTTGTATAATTTTTTTTTTTAATATTTCAGACCAAATGGATGAACTGCTGAACTTTTGTTTTGCTTGTGCTGTTAAATCTAAAATAAAAAAGAGTGATCTGCCACTCTTAACTGGCAATTTGCTAAGACAGTTTATGCAGCCATTCAGGTGATATCTAAAAGAATTCATTTTTTTATTTATAAACTCTTTTGGTGTGAAGTAGACAAAAGTCGAATCAATTTCTTGATTGCTGATGTTGACTAAAATGGACAATGATGGATAGAGTGCTGCTTACAATAGAATGTCACAATAAATAAATTCTATTTTTAATGCTCACTGGGAAATTTGTTTAAATTTGTGAATAAAGACGGCAGGCTGAACTTAAATTTGATACAAAATTTCTGTATGCAAGTGTATTTTTTCCTGATAAATCTAATGGTGGTTTCCTTTCAGCAATAACTGAACATCCAGGGGTGCACTCATCCCAGAAGTCGCATTAGGCGTTTTTTTTAAACATGATGTTTCAAATAAATTAGAGCACAGGTTCCCAATTTTGTGCAAAGAATTTCCTGTTAAGGACTGAAGAAAAATAAATTGTGACCTAGAGATTAAAAAAAAATTGTTTAAATGTCACCCAAATTAGTTACATGCCTGTCTGTTATGAAGCAGAAGTCAAGGCTTATTTCGCTTCTTTAGAGAAAGTTGGAATCAGTTATAACCAGTCTGCACAATTTAAGTTGTTTTTTTAAACTTGTCGTTAATTAATTGTTTACATTTATTTTTTTTCTAATTTAGTGGAGGCAAGCAGTTAGATTTAAAAAAGTCTTCATTCAAAAAGGTATGCATGGTTGAGGCTTTTTTCGTGTGCTGATGCAGTTCAAAATAAAAAAAATATAAACAATGACTTAAGAATACTGGATAATGCTAATACATACAATTATATATCAAGATATAGTAAGTAAGTAAGTAAAGTTCCCTTAGCCTTAACGGGCCATCAGGGCAGATGAAGTGTAGAAATCATCTCTTTCTATAACCTCGGCATATGAAGGGATTGTGTGGTTAGCACAACGCCCTGCCACCTTTACTTCCCCAACTTAAAGTCAGGTACCCATTTTAAAGCTGGGTGGACTTGTGGGATGACTTTGCACCGAATTTCACCAGGAAAAATTCCATGGGCCTCACCGAGGATCGAACCCAGGACTCTCAGGTCGACAGTCGAGTATCT
Organism: Bulinus truncatus; assembly: GCA_021962125.1. Lineage (NCBI taxonomy): Eukaryota > Metazoa > Mollusca > Gastropoda > Planorbidae > Bulinus > Bulinus truncatus. Next base: position 961,633 of record JAGDYQ010000113.1, read on the forward strand.
ACACCACACCGACCATCCGCCCCACATATATCAAGATATACATTCATTTATCCCAGAAGAAACTTTTCAAATGTACTTCTCTTTTCCTTTGGCTTTAATATCCCAGTAAAAATATTAAAAATATCAACAGTAGACCATATACATATAATGATTAACCCACATTTCTGGTTTAGTTGTATGTATTTTTGTGTTGCTTACAGCTGTCAAAGTTTCTCCAGACAAAAGTTAAGGAAGGCTATATTGCTGTCAAAGAACAGAGCAAAGGTGTTGATGTCATTACAGAAATAGATAAAACACATCCAGGGTAAAAGACCAATACATTTTTTAAAATTTCAAATGCTGACAACTAAGTCTGTGACGCTATTTGATTTTACCTGAGAAATACATATATATACATGTATATATATATCATGTTTGATGGTGTAATATGAAAAAACATCTTTTTTAAATAAGTTTCTCACATTTTCTTTAAATTTTTGTCATGGAAGACTATAATGGTATAAATTCAGCTTATGAATCATTTTGCTTGAGCTCAATTAATTCATACTATTAAATATTCATTAAAGTTCAGTTTGATAATCACACTCCTTTTTTCCATAATAGGCTGCGGGAAATACAAGTTCCAGAAATCGAGGAAGTTGTAGAATCAACAGTCAGCGATCAAAATGATGAAGGATCTTATCAACCTTTGACCTTCACTGATGTTTATTTAGTAAATTCTGCAACCCTGGACTTGTTTAAAGATTCTGGAGTTTGGTTAGTTGGAACACTGAGATATAATATAACTGGGGTGCGCATTAACCATATTTTACCATTAACTACTGGTACCCCTTAGTAATGCTACACCACATTTGCATCTTGTTTACATGCATATCAAAATTTTTCACAACAATACATCAACTATCTGTTTCAATTGATTTATTTATTGATATATATAAACAATTTTCAGAGGCTAACATTTCTTTAACTACATGTATTAGCTTTCATCCACCGTTCCATGCATTTCATAATTTACTCTTAAAATATGTCTCTTATTATTATTTAGTTACATGTATACATTAATTTTGACTTGTTTGAAAATTTGAGTCATTGTTTCTATGCAGCCATTTTGGTTTGTTTACCATGGCCTAAAATTATGGACTAAAATGTAGATATCTAGGGACCTTACAAATTACTGTAAGAGTTTCACTGCACTGATGTTCTATATATTTTAATGTAAGCAATTTACTTTTTGAATTGATATTTACCATTGTAAAAACTACGCCTATGTGAAAAATCTCACTAAGCAGCAGAAATACAAAACTTATCATAATATTTTGATTAGTATGTCTTTGCAGCAAAACATATATGGAATTTGCCAAAGATATATGGAATTTGCGAGGTATAAATATCACAATTTCTGACCCATGGGGCTTACCTTTAAGGTCTTACAGACATATTCAGTATGGTGGCAGATAAATCTCTTCTGGTATTTCAGGCTGATGAGCACTCCAGTTTTATATATAATTCAGTGAGTTTGCATGATTTCAAGTGCATTTCTTTTAAACATCAGGAACATTTTAGTAATAGTTAATTCAGAGTTTTCATAACTCTGCACTTGACAGTTTATGAACTGAAATAAGTTGGGACATTTGATAGTTTATTAAGTAAAGTTACCTTAACCCTAACAGGCCATTGGGGCAGATGAGTTAATCTGTTTCTATAACCTCTGCCTTTGAAGGGATTGTGTGGTTAGCACATGCTTAGCCGCCTTAACTTCCCCAACTTAAAGTCAGGGTGGACTTATGGGACAACTTTGTACCAAATTACACCTGGAAAAACCTCCATGATTCTCACCGAGGATCAAACCGAGGTCTCTCAGGTCGACAGTTATCCCCACCACTCTGCCATCCGTCTCACTATAGTTTATTAAAATTTATTATTGATTTTCTTTTTTTTTTTTTTAAAGACATGTATACACAAGAAAAGTTTTGTGAATCTTTAAATTATCTTTAAAAAAATACATTACAGGTAATGAGCATGAACAGTTTCCATTTTACAAATTAGAAAGTTGGATGACAAGAGTTTCGCTATAGCTTTTTTTCTTCTCAACTCCACATTATTTTCCGCACATGACAAAGCAAAAACACTTGACAAAAACATTTTGTTTTTAAAATATTGTATGTTTGTAAATTTTAGAACTAACTATGTTAATGTAACTCAAATTTGTCTGAATAATTCCCAATACATGTATATGTTGTTAACTCACATCAATATAGATCAACTGTGCTTTCAGAAAATGCCTGTAAATACATTTTAGTTTATTTTACTTGTATTCCTCTTATTTTTAATTTCTTGTAGTAAATCATACATTTCAAGATGGGTTTCAGTTCATGAAAGTTTTCAATGCAGTGGTTTCAATAACTAAACATTCAATGTATTATTATAGATCTTTTTTTGAAAATTTACTGTTGTGAAAATGAATAAAGGACAAGAGCATATTTTTTCTATCAGTAAAGGTGATGCATTACAGATAGCTGATATTAGACACCATGTTATTAACTACATCAAGACCAATCAGTTGCAGAAAGAAGACAGCCCAAAGTATGTTTCATGTGATATATAATTTATACTTAATATCTTACGTTGTTATCTCTCCTGCTGGATGTGCTGTTGTTTTTCTGTTTCCATAAATGTACGCAGCAGTGTTCGAATGGATAGGCAACATAGGCAGCTTCCATAGCCCCCCACCCCCATTCTAAAGGCTTCCACGGCCGGATGTTTTTTTTAATATCAATATAAAAGTTACAATTCAGTTTGTTTGTTTTTTAAAGTACACCTTTCAGGAAGTGAAGGGTCGGGATTTGTTACTGAAGAAAATAGTTATTGGAATTGAAGTGTTTCTGTGAGTTTCAATGTGAATGATACAAAATACAGTGGGTATTCGGTTAACGAACTGTTCAGACAGCGAACAAATCGGACAACAAACACTTTCAGGACAAAGAACAATATTCGGCTAACGAACAAACAGACAGTCTGTCTTCTACTATTCTCTGAACTTTCAAAAAGCAGGAAGGATCCATTTGTTCAAATTGCATGGAAGCTGAGTTTATTTCTTGGAACGCTCGAGTCATTTCTTTCAACGTTCAACTTCAAACGCAAAGGCAAAAAACCTCTAATAAAAACCTGTTGTTGTGGCCTGGAGCCGCTAGTGTTGAGCGATCGCCATCTTTGATGACATTCTCGAATCTAAACATCTTATTGAAAAGGCGTGGTCAGAAATCACTCAACGACAGTTGGTTTATGCCTCGCGAAAGCTGTGTCCATCCCTCGTTAAAGGAGACTGAGGTGATCAGGGTGACACGCCTGAAATTATGGATGAAATTGTAACAACTGCGAGAGATCTGGAATTGGAGGTGAATGAGGATGACATTGAAGATCTCATAATGGAACATGAAGTTGACTTGACGGCAGAAGAGCTCAAAGAAATCTTGAATGAAGAAAACCGAGAAGCTCAGCGAAATGTGTTTCCTTCTGAAAAAGAGGAAGGTGAAAGAGGAGCAATGCCGACATCTGCCTAAAGATCTTTTGAAGAAGTGGGAGGATGTCAGAGCAAGTCTTAAAATGGCACCCAAACCAAACTGATGTCAATAGGGTTACTGATCTCTACAACGACGTAGCTATCCATCATTTCCTGAAAGTTCTAAAGGAGAGAGAAAAACAATCGACATGGGACATGTTCTTTAACGTCCAAAGATAGGAAAAGGACTGATTAATAAGCAAGACTATATGTATGTATTAAATTTGTAAGAAATAAACTTACTTAAAAAAATATACTTGTACATGACATTTTAAAAAAATTAAATTTGTAGGATCTGTAATCGAATTTCCATTAACGTAAATGGTAAATCGATGATCGGTTAACGAACGATTCGGATAGCAAACATAATTGTGGAACGAATTAAGTTCGTTAACCGAATACCCACTGTATGTTAAATTTAGATCCACCACATTAGAAAGTTATACACTACTCTACCATTATGTGAACTGTATAATGCTTGTTTCCCCCACCCCCTTTTTTTTATAAATAGTGCTGAGTATCATTTACAGTGGTGAGCAGGGGTCATCATTGAGCATAAGCATTTTTCTTTATGCATTAATTGCCCTTTAATGGCATTTAATAAGTTGCCCTCACACACACATATATACATGTATATACAATAATATATATATATCATAGTGCCCCTATAGGTACCCTAGAAACAGCACTAAATATTTTTCAATAAATCAAACCAATCTGACAAACTTTATTGAGTTTAAAATTTATCTTAGATTGGTTACGTTAGATCCAATCCTGGCTCACATCATTTTGAAGCCGGCTGAAGGTGACCTGGACCAAATGAACTGGGAACAAGTTATAAACAGGTCAGTCATTACTGGTTGTATTTTATTTATGGTTGATGTATGGAAATGAGTTTTACTTGGAAGTAATTATTCAAACAGATGAAAACCACTTTAATTATTAATGTGTAAATAAATTTTTAACTAAATGCACTTGAAGACTTATGAAGGGAATCATTCAAGCTAGTGTATCAACATTTTTTAACCAGGTGCTTTGACTTGTAAACTGAAACATTGATCATAAACAAATGTTGTTAAAGATTTGTTTGTTCTTTAACTCAACTGTTTGTGTTCCAAGTGTTGGTGAACTGAGGTTTTACTGAAGTTTAAATGAATTATGCATTATCCCTGATAACATATTAATCACCCGAGGTATTTATTAACCAATTGTTTGCTTTACTCTCACAACTGACAGGGTTATTGGTAAGATGCAACCTGGTGTAGCCATAAGTTCAGGTACTGGGCCACCTACTATAAAAAAGACAAAGCTGGAGCCAATAAAACTTGAAGTTGTAATGAGGGCTTCACAAAAGAAGGTGAAACAGCAGAATCTATTTTAAATACAATTTCTTATTTATAATTATTTTTCTTTTCAGTCTTTATTATCCTAGTTTATATTTTTAAAATATCTCAATGATAATGTTTTCACACTGTGCTCTCCTGTAGGTGACCGTCGTAGAAAATCTTGAAGATTATGGACTTGACCTGCGTGTGTTTTCACGACTGGTACAGAAATCTGTAGCCTGTAGCTCAACTGTTGTCAACCCAGAACAGAAGAATAAAACTCCTCAGGTTCACATACAGGGGAACCAAGTGAATTTTGTGTACAATCTTTTAACGGGTATGTTGATCATCATTTTATTTTTATTTTTTGGGTTGGTGAAGGGTAAAGGGTATTCTAATCTGTTATTTTATTTAGTATTTAAAAAAAAATAAAGGTGTTTGGTTCCTAAAGCATTTATATTGTACATGTACGGCTATCTGTATAGTCAGCAGTGGTTAATTATTTGCTTTTATTTACAGAAAAATATAAAATACCAAAGAGGTATGTAACAGGTCTGGAGAATGCACCCAAACAGAAAAAAAGATAACATTGGATGACAGTAGATTTCAAACCTGAGCATTTCTAGGGAAAACTCAATGAGAGCTGCATTTATTTTAAAATTTATAATGTTTCCTAATTGGATATGATATTTGCATTTAATCTTTTAAAAATTTCATAATTTGCATGACATTATATAATGTCATGCACACATATGAATTGTAATAATTAACTAGTTAGAGAAATATAACTTAATGAGTAAAACCCTGTATTCTGTTTTTCTTGGTAATATTGAACTTTTTTTTTAAATTTGCAAGATTCTTTTTCCAAGTGTATTGAGCCATTGACAATTTCAACATTTGTTTAGTTATTATATTGTAGCAAGCTTTAGAGAGTTTAATCAGTGAAGACTATATAAAATTCTTCATGCTATTTAATTGCTAAATAGTTTTTGGATATGAATTATGGAACTAACATCAAACATACCAATATTTCATCATTATTATGGTTTGTTGACACACTGCTCAGTTGTGTAAGTGTTGTAGGCAGGGGTTGAACCTTTGAAAAAAACATTGATGACTAATAACTGGTGGGGTGAGAATTGCTGTGGCCCTCACGAATATTTCTTTTGGAAGCAATAAAATCTATTTAAAGCATTGCTGCTTATTATTATGAGATACACCAGGGTTTACCCTGTTTGAGGTTGATGAAAGTTTCACATTTGTTTCTTTTAATAGAAAAAAATTTTTATAGATCAGGAGCATTTTAAATTTATCAAAAATGTATTAAATAATGCCTCAAATGGAGCAGCACAAAACTTAACAAAGAGCCACATCAAACGTAAATTTGCAAATAAATTTATTCTCATCAAAGAATGTGCTTACATTTTTTTATTGTAATATTTTGGCATGTGGTTGGGTGACACAGCAAAGGCTGACTTTCTTCAAACCCTTGGTTGTGATAAATGAAATTTATTTATCGCTGCATACCCCTTCATAACCTTTCCCATACCCCTTGAGGTACGCTTATTACCGGTTTTGAAACGCTGACTTAGATGCTTGTGACTTTTCAAATTTTAAATTACTAGCGAAAATTTTTTTAACACATGTAATTGAAGAACTAAAAAAGATATGTTCACATATTTAAAATATTCTCGATTTATTTAATATATCTAAAAAGAATGTATTGATAAACATAAATAACTAAAACAGAAATATAGAATATCAAATCTTTTTGTTTGTCCTAATTTCTGCTCAACTTTTATCTCAATCCATATCTAAATATTTACAGAATATATGAGCTGGGGAAATGTAGCTTGCTGTGGTGGCCGAAAGGTAATATTGCTTGATCAGGGGAACTAACTCTAGCCAAACTCATTCAATCTTAGTTTTTATTGATTATTGTTTCTGTCAAAAAAAAAAAACATCTTTCCTGCTGCCGTGGAATCAATATACATAATTCCCGCCAATATTTACAACTATGTTGTATTCAGGGCTGTCTTAGCTGATAGGCATTAGTGTCTTTAGAAAATGTAATTTATGACACGACATGACAATATTAAAACCTCAAAATATTCAGGAGTAATTGAATTTCCAAACTCGATTCATTGAAAAATTGAACCAAGTATAATAAAAGTATTAAACCTTAATATGTCATTGATTTAAAAATTGTCAAATTAAAAAGTGTAGCTGGTATTCGAGATTGTCACCCGTGCTATTGGCTAAATTATCTGCCCATCCAATGTGATATTTCTATCAGTATCGCCTCAAGATTCAGTTACATTTTAATGAAAATCGTACTTTTAATGTATTTTTTTTATATATTATTGGTTACTAGGCAAAGCTACTATACAAAAAAGTAAAAACTAGCGATATCGGAATAAAAAAAACTAATAAACAGAATTTAAAATTGATTCTAACGATAAATCGGACTCGGATGTAGGTCATTGAAAATGTTTATGTAACAACGGAATCCCCCCCCCCCCTGAAATTGATGCATGTATTTCTACCCAGGTACTTAAGTGTGTCTGTCTCTTTCACTGTCAGTCAGTGATCTAGAAATTTTACCCTGGAGAGTTCTTAGTACCCCCCCCCCCCCACACACACACACGCCCCTACTACCACTAGTCATACCAAGTTAGATGACCCCCTGATCCTTAGTCCGGAATGGAACAGCCTTCACTGTAGTCATATTTTGGTTGTGTACTCCGTCAACCTAAAATATTTGTCAATCTAAAACAAGAGTTTTGTTTTTGCACGACATTCTAAGTGTGTATTGTAATCAGGGCTGGGGTGTCGGTGTCGGCAGTTTTTGCCGGTATCATTGTCTGCGTTTGTACTGTGCCCAATGTCGGTGTCGGCATTTGCACTTTGTCGGTGTCGGCATTTGTATTTCGTCCGGAGTCGGTTCCCCAAAAAATAGTAGAACTTTAATTAAATAATCCAGAACAACGTCAGATAGTTCTTAGCCAATCTTTAATTAAAATAGTTCTCAAGTTCTTCTTGTCTTTTTAAATAAATACCTGGTAAATCTGTTTATCAACAAATGTATTATTTTTCAAAGCAAGATTCTCTACAGTACAGCGATTTGTCAACATTATTGTGACTGAAAGCAGATAGGCAGGCTACTGACTATGTTCACTCTGTTATTCACTCAATCATTGTAAATCATAAGAAATGTTTTGTTTGCATCTATCTATCAATATCCCTGTTGGAGAAAGATTGCACACAAACCTATTCAAGTCTTTTAGAACCTCAAAGGATCATATGTTTCAAATGTTCCTTCAATCAAAGTTAACTCACAACTAACACTCTCAACAACTTAATTTCTCTCATTCAGAATGAAACATTAGCAATATACATCGCAAAGGCACTACTTTAAAGCCCAGTCCGTAGCTATTGAGGCGCCATGTGCGAGTTTTTGGCGCCCCCAGCCCCCCCCCCACCCTCCATTGTGAAAAGTGTGCGACCTATTACAATACATAACATTTTTCACTACATATGTCAGGTTTAATTCGAGTGTAAAATAACGGTTCCTTCCTCTATTTTTTAACTGTTAAGTATGTAGTGTCTTCATAGTCTCTCTCTTCTCTAAAAATAGGTCTGGAACAACCATCTTTTATCGTTGTCTGTAGCCTAAGCCGTGATTTTATTTCAGCATTCTGCATTCTCTAATTGCCACTTATAAACTTCCAAGCATCATTGCTCTAGTGTTGTTGAATATGTCTGTACTTTGCAGTGACTTGCTGACAGGCAATCGTTGATAATAATCTTGACCAATATTTGAGCATAAGTCTACACACAAATGAGAACTTATTAAAAGTAAAAAAAATTGGCCGCTTCAGGTTTACTATAAAAATAACATCCCGCATAATGTGGCATATCTAGAAGTAGACCATACACTTCTGTTACTTCAGTGTATTCACTGCAGTTACTCTTGATGTCCATATCTAGTGTATTTCATGACCTTTCAATGTTACATGTACAACTGATAACTTTTTTTTTCCACCGTATTGAACAAGCTGCACAATCGTAGATCACAGATGTAAATTTATAACTACTGAAGAACCACAATATGTTCTTAAATTTGATTGAAGGGCTGGACCAAAAGCAGATCACTGGAGTGTTTATAATGCTTTATCTGAACTAACATAAATGTAAATGTTATCAATGTAAATGAAAAAAGGGGAGTGCTCTACTGTAGAGAAGTAAAACCAATTCAGAGCTATATGATCTGTACGAAGAACCAAATATAACAGCTGAAATCAAAAGGAATAGATTGAGGTGGGTAGGGCACATAGAAAGAATGGAAAACAACAACAGAGGTCCAAAAGCAATATATAAGGCAACACCCAATGAGAAAAGGCCTCAAGACTGACCAAGAAGCAGATGGTTGGAGGAAGCGGAGAAAGACCTTAAAGTCATAGGAATGAGAGAGTGGAGAAAGAAGACCGTGGATAGGGAAAAGTGGTATGGCAGGCTATGGCCATAAATGGACATTAGAGCCAAAGGAAGAAGAATAAACATACAATTAGACGAGCATCTTTATATATAGAATGAGATATACACAGGGCAAAAAATACAGTTATCTCCCTCCCCCCCCCTTGTCGGTGTCGGCGGATTTTAGAAAACCGACACCGGTGTCGGAGGCTTATGGAATGCCGACACCGAAGTCGGTGTTGGTGTCGGCAAACCTACCCCTGATTGTAATAGTGCCAGCAGGACCGAATTACCCTACGCTCAATCCATGCACCCATGGGCGTCGCTAGGGATTTTTCCATGGGGGGGTGGCAAACATTTTCCAGGGGGGGGGGGGCAAATAACTTTATGACATTTTTTTTAAATATAAGGGGGGGGGGAGCAAATGTCCCCCTCTTATATGACATTTTTTCAAAATGTAGGGGAGGGCAAATGCCCCTCCTTGCCCCCCCCCCCCATGAATACGCCCATGCATGCACCTGTGCCACATGACGGTCTAGGGCAGGGGTCGGCAAACTTTTGAGATTGGGGAGCCAAAAGTTATAATTTACAGTTTTCTCATTTTTTAAAGAGCTATTAAAATTGTTGTTTCAATATTATGGTATTTGATTAGGCCAATTTGACATCGAAAGAGCCACAACTTGACATCGAAAGCGCGGCATGCAGCTCGCGAACCGTAGGTTGTCGACCCCTGGTCTAGGGTCAATGAACCTGTAGGGGCCAACGAAAAATAAAAGAAATATATACGAATGAGATAGTATCATAATACATCAACCGCAACATTAAATGTCATTTTTTTTCTTAATTATTAATTTTTTTAGATGATCAGACAATTTATATTACTGCAACAAATCTTTAGTCTTTAGATATTAACCAATATAACGCACTTAAATTGGAATATAATTATGCCTGGTAATAGTATCTCCATGAGATATTATAATGTCAAAACGTGCTGTCCTGCACTTGTAATAGCCTCTGATAATAACAAAGTGTTTTATTTATGTTACAACATAATTGACAAATGATGTTTTTTTTTTATTCAAATAAGAAACTTAAACATAATTGATTTTTATCGATTGCGAAAACAAGAGGATTAAAGAAGGATGTTATCTATCGACAAAGTCATACAGGAATATTTTGACACACACACACTCTATTTCACACACACACTCTCTCTCCCTCACAAACACACTCTCTCCCTCACACACACACACGCTCTCTCCCTCACACACACGCTCATTTCTCCCTCACACACACAAACCCTCCCTCACACACACATACACACACACTCTTCTTCAAACTCTCTCCCTCACACACACACTCTTCTTCACACACACACTCTCTCTCCCTACACACACTCTCTCCCCCTCACACACACACTCTCTCCCTCACACACACAAACTCTCCCTCTCACACATACTCTCTCTACCTCACACACTCACTCTCCCTCACACAACTTCTCTTCCCCCCCCTCCACAAAAATGTATGTATATAATATTGTTTCAAATCATAATACTACATTAAATAACAAATCATGGACATCTAAGGGCAACACTGGAAATTCGCGACATCGCTCGAAAGATTTTTAGTTTATTCCGATGAGTTCTTCTCTCAGATTTACTTAGTTTCAGACTCAGGTGTTCTTTGGCTTTGCACATGTATTCCGAATGGTAGTAACTGTAACCTCGACATGGAATCACTTTTCTCGTCTGACTTTCATTCAACACTGAGACCAACTGAGGCTGAGATCTAAATAAAGGTTGCAGCCATAATTTATTCTTGTCTGCATAGACGACCTCCCTTTTTAGTATAGCGATGACATCTGTGGCATTATCGGATCTCTTTAGTAAACGATAAATTGGTGGTGCTAAACCCGTCAAATGATAAAAATTGCGTACTGTTTCATGTAAATAGAGTGCCACACTGAGACCATCAGATATAATATCACGCAATACATGAACAAAATTGATTTTGCCTTCGTAAGGGTGAGGTCTATACTTGTGATTACTGCAGGTGTTGTAATTTTCCTGAAAAAATATATATATAAATGAATAACAGTATTGGCAGCCAATCTTGAGACGGTAATTGCTTTAGTTAGAGTTCTTGGTATGCACAATGTTGCTTTTGGTGGAACACATGATACAGTTCACACTTTTGATAGCGGTAACTTCTTGAAATTTGTGGAATTTCTAGCTTTGTTTGACCCACTTATGAATGAGCATCTCCGAAAGATTAAAGACAATAAGACCCATGGACATTACCTTGGCCAAGATATACAGAATGAATTGATTCAGCTTTTATCCAATGCAATCAAATCAAAAATTATGGCTTCTGCTCGTGATGCTAAGTACTTTTCAATAATTCTAGATTGCAAACCAGATGCTGGTCATGTTGAACAAATGACCATGATCATTCACTTTGTGGATGTGATTTCAAATCCAGAAAATGACACTGCGGCACCATCATCTGTAAAGGAACATTTCTTGGGTTTTGTACCTCTAAAAGAGAGAACTGGTGCTGGCATGACTGAAACTATTCTTAAGCAGATAGAAGAGATATCTTTATCTATAGAAAATTTACAATGGTGTCCAAAGAAGAATTTTATATGTCAATCCCTGAGCATTGTTTGTTTCTCGCTGTGCACAAACCTTGACTTTGTCTGTACATGATGCCGCAAAATGTTGCTTAGAAGCAACAACCTTCTTTGATCTAGTGCAACGTGTTTATACATTCTTCTCTGCATCAACTCGCCGTTAGGAAGTTTTAACTCGACATGTTTTTAATGTCACTGTTAAACCACTGAGTGAAACAAGATAGGAAAATCGAATTGATGCTATAAAACATTTTCGTTATCAGCTTAGTGATATCTATGATGCTCTGGCAGAGATTGCGGATGACACAAATTTAACAGGGGCATCTTGAAATACATCACGAACAGATGCGTGGGATATTGCAAAAGCCATTTTTAGTTTTAGATTTGTCGCTAAGTTTGTCGTATCTCTGGTTGTGTGGTATGACGTTTTATTTGAGATCAACATGAGTAGTTAACAACTTCAAAAAAATAATTATATTTACATGGCGCAATCAATCATCTGGCTGAAATAAAGAAGTTTCTCGTAAATTGCAGAAATGACACAGTGTATGAGAAAACACTGGTAGATGCAGTTGAAATCGAAGACATTTTAGAGATACCAGCACTTTTACCCGTATCAGAAGAAAGAAGAAACAATTTCCATATGAAGGAGATGATGACGAACCCATTCATGATCCAAAAGACAAATTCAAAGTAAACTTTTACTTTGCTGTTCTTGACACGGCTATACAATCGGTTAATAAAAGGTTCACTCTGATGCAAAAAAATAAGTTCGGTGTTTGGTTTCCTGTAAGATGTTCGTAGTTTACAAAATAAAACTAGCAGGGAAGTTTCGGAACATTGTTTAAATCTTGAGAAAGCTTTGCGACATGGAGACTCCAAAGATATTGAATCATTTGATCTAAGCCAGTGGTGTCAAACCTTTTTGTAGCTCGGGACAAATGAAACTTTCCCTAACATCTCGAGGGCCACAGGACCAAAATTGTTTTAGGAGTGTTACTACAACACTACCGATTCTCGAAACAATGAAAATTATATTGTAGTATTAAATGTAATGTAAATGTAAACGAAATACCGTCATAAATAAATGTACGTATATAATTGTAAAACTCAATTTATTACTACATTACTAATTTACAGACATGACATAGTTACATCATAGTAAACGATTTTTGCAAGCGAAAGTTACTTAGTATTTGTATCAGAATTAATGGCTGATCTAGAACCTGACGAAACTTGACATTGTTTTTTCTTTAATAATTGAGCAATGTCCGGTTTTATATCAACTGCTAAAGCAACTCTGAGATTTGCATGTAAATTGGCTTTTGTCAAACGTGATCTTAATTTTGTCTTTAACATTGTCATTTTGGAAAATTCTTGCTCGCATAAGTAAGTGCTACCAAACAGAGCTTAAAATGCAATCAGCATGCTTTCTTAATACAGGATATGTGTGATTTGAAAGTTCTTGATAGAAAATTTGGAGAGTTGTGTTTTGAAATCTTGTTTTTAAAGCTGTGTGACACTGCAAATCAATAAGTTCCATTTGCAAGTGAGCAGGCGCCATGTCAGGTATGATTGCAAACGGGTTGCTAAACAACTGTAGGTTTGCATCTTCTCGAAAATCGGAGAATCTGCGTCGAAATTCAACGAGGACGGCATGCACTTTCAGTTAATATTTCACTGAATCAAAAACTACATTTTTGTTTTGTTCAAGTGCTCGAAGTGGTCGTAAAATCCTTTCTCAAGCCGAGTAGCCCACAACTGAAGTTTTGTTTCAAATGCACGAATTAAATTAAATGCTTCACAGATGATTAAATCTTTGCCTTTGCAACTTTGTATTCAAAGCATTTAAATGCCCAGTGATGTCCACCAAAACTGAAAGATCTGCCAACCAATTGGCATCTGATAACTCAGGAGCTTCCATATCTTTATGTACCATAAACATGGCAATTACTTCTCGTAGTTCATAAAATCGTCTGAGCACATTCCCTCTACTCAGCCGGCGTACTTCACAGTGGTATATAACGTCGGTATATGCAGCTTCAAGTTCAATTAAAAAACTTTGAAATTGACGATTGTGCAACCCACGTGCTTTGGTGTAATTTACTGTCTTGATCACAACATTCATAACATTTTCCATATTGGCTGCTTTACTGCACAAAGCTTGCTGATGAATAATGCAGTGAAATGATATCGCTGTTATTGGTGAATTCATTTCTCGCTGCTTGGCCTTAACAAGAGATACAAATCCAGATTTCTTTCCAATCATAGATGGGGCACCATCCATAGATAAACCTGCCAGTTTTTCAAGTGGCAATTCCAAAGTGTTCAACATGCTTAGGAATGCCTTAAATACATCATGTCCTGTCGTTGTGCCATACAATACAACAACCTGTGCCAACTCCTCAGTCACATGTAAATTTTCATCCACGCCGCGCAAGAAAAAGATAATCTGTGCTAAATCTGTATTATCTGTGCTTTCGTCGACAGCTACGGAAAAAAAAGTTTTTGCTTTCTCACGCAACTAATCGCTCATATTCTCGGCTATAGCACGGACCCTCTGTGCGACTGTATTGCGTGATAGACTTATATTTGCAAAACATTCTTTTTTTATCCGGACACACAATATATGTCGCAGTTATCATACACTCTTTGATAATTTCCCTTATAGCAAACGATTTCATACATCTAGCAATTTTATAGGACACGGCATAACTAGCTTCAACAGCTGATGATGATTCTTTTGCAAGTTTTTTAAACACGTTCTGCTGCTTGGATAAGTTGTGTTTTAGTTCTTCAGCCTTTTCTTTTCTACTTTTGCCTTGAATATTGTCGTACACATCACTGTGTTTTGTATCATAATGCCTTGAATATTGCCGTACACATCACTGTGTTTTGTATCATAATGCCTTGAATATTGTCGTACACATCACTGTGTTTTGTATCATAATGCCTTGAATATTGTCGTACACATAACTGTGTTTTGTATCATAATGCCTTGAATATTGTCGTACACATCACTGTGTCTATTATCATAATGCCTTGAATATTGCCGTACACATCACTGTGTTTTGTATCATAATGTCGGCGAATGTTATACTCTTTCAATGCACTGACTTTTTCCTGGCATATCAAACAAACCGGGTCGCCGTTGTACTGTATGAAGAAATACATTTCAGTCCAAATGTCTCGAAAACTCCTGGACGCGTTATCCAATTTTCGCTTATTATTTAGTTTCGAAAACATTTTTAGAATAAAAAAAATAAATTTTAAATAACATTTTCGGACGTGATTTAAAAGACCAAACCGGAAACATAATAATCGATGACTATCGTGTACACTGTACAAAGAGTTGTATTTTTATACTACACTTACGACATCTTGTGAATAACAGTAACTAATAACTTTTTGTAAATACTACATCTACGGGACTCTGCGAAGTGTGTTTTCAACGGAGCTGTAGCTACAGTGCTAAACGATACAAAAATAACACAAGATAACTTTAAAATTTGAAATTTAACTTTAAATTTTATTCCTTTCTTTGTTGAAACTCGGAAATAAAACAAGAAGTTGAGTGTAACAAAATTATGTCACTCAATTTTTCTCGTCTTTTCAATACAGATTCACGGGCCAGAAAAAAGTAGACGGCGGGCCAGATTTGACCCGCGGGCCAAGCGTTTGACACCACTGATCTAAGCAGTTAACTGAAAACCATTTCAAGATGAGTTGCAAGGTGTACATCGCCACAGGATGTACTAAACTTTATATTGAAAAACAATCTAACAGATAGTGTGCCCAACACTGTTATGGCTCTCCGAGTCCTCTTGAAACTTCCAGTTCCTGTTGCCAATGGTGAGCGAAGCTTTTCAAAACTCAAACTGATAAAGACATATTTAAGAGCGTCCATGCTACAAGAAAGACTTGTTGGATTATCTACCGTGTCAATCGAACATGATATTGCTAGAGACATTGATCTGATAGAACTTGTTTCTACATTTTCTAAAGCAAAAGCGCGAAAAAAAAGTTTTAAAATTTAATTATAGATTTATTTTTTTAGCCTACGACAGCAGCCTATAGCCATAAACACAATTATTAGCGCATTTTCGAGAAAAAATAAGCTATTGTCCCCATTTTGTCTGTCTGTCTTTCACCACCCGAGATCTCACCAACCATAAGTCCTAGACCCATGATGTGTCACCAATGTGTAGGTCTTGGCCTGCCATTCCTGCATCAAAAGTCCATTTCGCGATCTGACCTCTGAGGGCTGGGCATCAGTGTTTTTACCGTTTTTTTACTATATAAGCTATATTAATAATTATGTCATTTTCATGGCCCCATTCTACACCTTATACATTCAATAACCCATTCATTTAGTGCGAAATACTGCAGCAGGTAGTTTCACCAAGATTGACGTCAAATGTGTTCAGGGTAGTAGAGTATTCTTTCTTCAGCCACAATAATTTTATATTCGAAAAATACTTAAGAAACTCATCCAATGAAATAGTAAGAATATTGCATTGTCATTGGGTTCTGAGCTATATTGAAAATATCAGAGCTATATCTTTTCGGAAAGTGGTCTAAAATTGGTGCCGAATTCCGTTATTGTGTACGATATTTAGCACCAGTAGTTTCCCTTGATTTAGACAAGATTGTGACCTAATCGCTATACATATTTAATTTTATTTATTAAGAAACTCATCAAATGAAATAGTAAGCTTACATTCTGAGTTTAATTGAAAGTATCAGAGCTATGCAACAATTGACGGAGTTTTTGGACGATTAAATGATTACAATTTAGAAATTTTTCAATTATGTTTAAGTTTCAGTTTTATTTCAGTGACCACAAACCACTCGTAGTTAGATTTAAGATAAATGTTTACTGAAAGTTAACATATGTATTTGTACATTGAAAATGCGATAATACGAACTGTGTCCAGAATGGAACAGGCTTAATTGCTTGTACATGACATTGTGTTGATTGTAGCCTTTAGCCATAAAACTCAATTATATTGTATAGATTCTGTTGAAACTTAAATAGTTATTGAAACAAACGACAGCATAGTTTTCATGCGTTAAAGTTATAATATTACTTTAAATAGTAGTTCTTTTAGTTGCCTTTAGTATGCGGTGCGGTGCGACACGTTCGCCTAGGGTGCCAAATACTCTGGCGCCAGCCCTGACGTTAAGTGAACTTAACTGTTATAGAAAATGACTATAATTAACAAATGACTATAATTAACAAATGACTATAATTAACAAATGACTACATATAACAAATGACTACATATTTCACTCTCGCCTTCGTAGCTGCTGAAGTCTGATATTTTTTTTTCATGTATGCTTCAATAAAAATAGTATTATTCCTGTTTACTATTTACCGTCTACCACTTCTTACGAAATTTGGAAATCGAGGAGAGAATTCCTATACATCAATTGCGCCCATAAATTTTTAAAACATTTATCTCGATTAAGTTCCTCGGGGTTTTGAGATTAAATTGGCCTCAAGCTAATTTGATCAAACAATTTCACTGTTTCGAGTGTTTATTAACACAATGCTGTTAAGCAATTTAGAACTACTGAATTATAACTGAAGGGCATTTATTTTAAACCGAGTGTCGGTACATTGTGGTGTCGATATATTGTGGTGTCGGTACATTGTGTCAATACATTATTTAGGTACATTGTGTCTGTACAATCTGTCTTTACATTGTGTCGTTACATTGTTTATGTACAATCTGGAAGTACATTGTGTAGTCGGTACATTGTGTCTTAACAATATGTCACTACCTTGTATAATTGTATCGATTCATTGTGTAGATTCAATCTCTCTACGTTGTGTCTATGAAGTTCACATGTATGCAGATATTTTTATGATGTACTTATTACATCCGGTTTAATAAAACGCATACCCACCGCACGACATTTTTTTTCTCTTCCATTATTATAAGTGTAAGTAATTTCCCAAGATAAGTGGTTCTCAAGTTATCTTTCGAGTCTTTAAAGGCGTGATTACCTGAAACCCACATACAGAGGCGAACAATACCGGTTCCTCCCCCCCCAACCCCTCAAATCGCAAGATTTTTTAAGAAATAAGAATAAGTGTATTCAATGAAGCAGTTCACTGATCCGAGCAGTGATTACGTTGAGGCCTTATTTTTAGCACGTTTTTATGTGCCCCCCTATCACACCGGCCCTGTTCCATGTACATCGGTCTCGGACATGCCATTTAGGGACATCGCAACTTTATCAATGTCAATATCTAATAACCAATAGTTACAGGCTTTGGGCAAAGCACAAAATTATTACATTTTAGGAGAATTCGAGCGCGACTGAAATTTTAGGCAGACATGACGTAGCTTTCATTGAAGATTATTGAATTTAGGTGTCTTATGTTGTGATGAAGTTAGTCAAATTATCGTGTTTAGGTGTCTTGTGTTGCGATGTATTTTGTCAAATTATTGGAATTATGTGTCTTATGTTGTGATGTAGTTAGTCAAATTATCGTGTTTAGGTGTCTTGTGTTGCGATGTAGTTTGTCAAATTATTGAATTTAGGTGGCTTGTGTTGCGATGTAGTTTGTCAACTTATTGAATTTAGGTGTCTTGTGTTGGGATGTAGTTTGTCAAATTATTGGAATTATGTGTCTTGTGTTGGGATGTAGTTTGTCAAATTATTGAATTTAGGTGTCTTGTGTTGGAATGGAGTTTGTCAACTTATTGAATTTAGGTGTCTTGTGTTGGGATGTAGTTTGTCAAATTATTGGAATTATGTGTCTTGTGATATAGTTTGTCAAATTATTGGAATTATGTGTCTTGTGTTGGGATGTAGTTTGTCAAATTATTAAATTTAGGTGTCTTGTGTTGGGATGTAGTTTGTCAAATTATTGAATTTAGGTGCCTTGTGTTGGGATGTAGTTTGTCAAATTATTGAATTTAGGTGTCTTGTGTTGGGATGTAGTTTGTCAAATTATTGAATTTAGGTGTCTTGAGTTGGGATGTAGTTTGTCAAATTATTGAATTTAGGTGCCTTGTGTTGGGATGTAGTTTGTCAAATTATTGAATTTAGGTGTCCTGTAATGCGATGTAGTTTGTCAAATTATTGAATTTAGGTGTCTTGTGTTGGGATGTAGTTTGTCAAATTATTGAATTTAGGTGTCTTGTGTTGGAATGTAGTTTGTCAAATTATTGAATTTAGGTGTCTTGTGTTGAGATGTAGTTTGTCAAATTATTGAATTTAGGTGTCTTGTGTTGGAATGTAGTTTGTCAAATTATTGAATTTAGGTGTCTTGTGTTGGAATGGAGTTTTTCAAGTAGAAAATAGTTATTCTTCATATTCAAACTAGCTTTGTTGAAGATAATTTTGTATTTTGTTTTATTATAGCTTGCATTGTTTACAATTTAGGAGAAGTTTATTTTAAATAACAATATAGATTCCTTCAAAA
This sequence comes from Bulinus truncatus, assembly GCA_021962125.1. Taxonomy (NCBI): domain Eukaryota; kingdom Metazoa; phylum Mollusca; class Gastropoda; family Planorbidae; genus Bulinus; species Bulinus truncatus. The sequence goes on from JAGDYQ010000113.1 coordinate 981,066, forward strand.
ATAGATTTTAAAAACTTAAATACAAATTTACCTTATTTTCGACTTTTAATTTGCTCTTAAGACTCTTTCTGTACACCCTTCTGTACACCCTTCTCCTTATGGTCTCCATTTTAAGTGAACAGAAACTTCAAGCTCACATGTGACTTTATGTGTTATGAAGCCAAGTGACGATCTGAACATATTTGGCTGAAGCTCCTCCCACTAATTATTGGTATAAAAAAACACAACATATGCCACGCCTCTTTTCTCTCCATCCCCCCCCTCCCCCCAGCCAGATCTTTAACACCAACCTATTGAGCAGTTTTGTCTGGTCCAAGTTTCAAATGTGGAAGTCGTTTATTTATTGAGGATAATCAGATTCAATAAAAAAAGGAAATAATAGATTAGTTTAAAATGGTATTAGTCTGTTTCCCAGGTGGTGGTGAAAGTTGGTTGAAAGTCTCCTAAATACTCACAGCTTGAAATGTTTACACAACGTTACTTGGGAAAGTAATGGCGCCTGGGCGTTTGTTCTAGCCACACAATCCCTAATATGTCGCGGACATAGGAACAAATAACCAAAGAAAATATTTATGAAATGCAATTACACAAATGCGATTTTTGTTTTATCAAATAAGAACTAATTGAGATAGTATATTTCTTGATTGATTAATTAATAAATTTTCTTGTCATTCATTGATTCCTTAAAAAAAAAAAAGAAGGAAAAAGTGATAAATTTAGCGAGCATTTTTTGCTTTTTCTGTTTTACTGAGTTAAAAAATGTGTAATTGTTCAATTGTATTTCTTTGTCCACATTTGTTAAAACAAGATGTACTTTTGTGCTCTCTCTCTCTCTCTCTCTCTCTCTCTCTCTCTCTCTCTCTGAACTCTCTCAGTGTTAACTGCCGGTTGAGATTTGGTATATTAGAGCCAAACATCAAACATCTGGGAAGCTGCCTACTGCCCCACCCTGTGGTCCGCCAGCTCGAAGCACTCGAATGTCACATGAGTATCTTCACAATTAAACACATACTTTGAACTAATTAAATAAACATATTAAAAAAAAAGAAATAATACATCTAATATTATTGTAATCAGATGACATGGTCGAATTTGTCTGGGGTCGAAAAGTCGTGGAACCTTTTATAAATTTCATTACGGTCGTAAAAAATTATGATTCTTTTTTTATTGAGAAATTGGGTGATGCATCTTCACTCATATCAGGGGTCGGCAATTTACGGCTTGCGAGCTGCATGCGTCTTGTTTGATGTCGTTATGGCTCTTTCGGTGTCAAATTTCACCTTCCAGCTTCATGCATATATACAAAAAATTATATTATTTTATTTTCAAATCTCAAAGAAATCTTTCAATCAGGATATGAATGCTGGAAGAAGAGAGGGAGGATAAAGTGCCCCTATAATAATTACATTGCTGGTAGTCAAGTTAAAAGAAAAGTCGAAAGTTAGCTGCGTAATTCTTCCTCGTAGCGCGGTTGTACGTTAATTTAATCGATTGAGAGAAATAACAATTCTTGTGGTGTCAGTGCCGAAGCTAGCTTAGCTCGCGCCCGGGGCACAATACATTTTAATACCTTTTTAGCGCCCCCATTCGAAAACCATATAATATTATATGTAAAATATACCATTTTGGCGCCCCTGAACCTCGGCGCCCAGGGACTAATGTACCCCAGCCCCCCCCCCTAGCCACGCCTCTGTGTGGTGTCAAGATGAAGACGATTTGGAAGCGAAATATTTTCTCAAAAGTATGTAGGCTTTAACGTTTCACGAAATTGATTTTATTAGTTTAGTACCAGATTAGCAATTAACGAAATTAACTATTAGCTATTTAAGAAACAGTGGGTTTTTAGTGACATATTAGTATTTTTAGATATATAAATAGAATGTACCACTTGCTATAGAAGAGTCATGCATCATAAAAGACGACACAAGTTGCCCCTTTTCTCAGATAAATGTCGTCACAAGGTCCAAAGGAAAAACTACTGGATTGCAGCCGCTCTCATGTTGTTACTGTTGTACCAAACACACACACACACACACACAGATGTGTCTACATATGTGCATACGGGCAAACATACACACTACGCACGCGCGCTAAACATCCACTCATACTTAAAAGTCGAGGGTGACTGTACAACTTTTATCTCCTCCGTCTGAAAATAATTCAGTCAATATTACTGTGATAAAATAATGAATTACAAGGAAATCAACTGTTCACAGAATGTCAGGAATAGTGGCGTGGCTAGCGTTAGTGGCTCACGGGCGAAGACTGAAAACGGCGCCCGATCATCCTGCGCTTAAATGTAATGCAACCACTGGCTGGTCTCAAAGTATGTATCTTCCTTGCGTCTCCCCTATCCCTCTCGGTTACACCACTGGGCACAGTCCTTGCCTAAATTAAAAAATGCTTGATCATAATCATTCAGGTACTGTAGCATTAACATAACCATTCAGGTACTGTAATAGTAACATAATCATTCAGGTACTGTAGTATTAACATAGTCGTTCAAGTACTGTAGCATTAACATAACCATTCAGGTACTGTAATAGTAACATAATCATTCAGGTATTGTAGTAGTAACACAATCATTCAGGTACTATGGTATTAACATAATCATTCAGGTACTGTGGTATTAACAGAATCATTCAGGTACTGTAATATTGACATAATCATTTAGGTATTGTAGTATTAACAGAATCATACAAGTACTGTAGTATTAACTATGGCTGTACAGGAATCCGATTCCGATTCCTGTTAAGCCGGATTCCTGCAGTTTTAACAAATCCGGTTCCGATTCCGGTTAAAATGTGCCGGATTTAAGCCACATTCTTCAAGATCTAAATGGTTAATACTGTTTTTTGCTAACTAGAAGTTAAAAACTAAATTTTTATTCTATTTTTCATTCTTATATCTTTTTAATGTCAGGCGAGAGCTTACTACTTCGTTCGGAAGAGTTACTATTTACTTTGGTAAAATCCGATTCCGGTTCCGATTCCTGCAGGATCTAAAAATTACAATCCGGTACAGCCCTAGTATTAACATAATCATTCAGGTAGTGAAGTACTAATCTGTAGTGTTGTTAATCCAGAGACGACAAAAAGAGATACTTTTTGTTGCTTCCCGTTCTGTGTGACTGTTGGCAATGTGGAAACTATATAGGTCAAGAAGGCAATACAATATCGTCGCTGTCGTCATCCTGGGGGGGGGGGATCTGAACGACAGATACAATGTTCTAGAAGCCTCGTTCTTTAGAAAACTTTTCTCGAGATCCCCAAGCTGCTGTATATCAACACTCAGTTCTCAGTAGCCAAATGAAACTATTTTGGGGATTCTTAATGTTACAGAGTGTTGTAGTAGAGTTCCGTTAGGTCTTTAAGGGGCACTAAGGGCTCATTGGGGCAGATTAATCAGTTTCAGTAACCTCGGTGCATATAGGGTTGACACAACACCCAGCCTCCTTTACTCCCCCGATTAAAGCTGGGTGGACTTGAAAAAAAATCCCTAGATTCTCACTGAGGTTCGATCTCGGGACCCTTCCTGTCGACAGTCACATGACCATCGCACGACCACCCGTCCCCGTTGATCGTTGTAGCCCAACTGGCTAAAAATGTTTAACTAAATTTATATAAAACTTTCGGACATTTAAGAAAATGTGTGATCATTCATTTTGTTATTGAACTGAAATAATTAGAACTCTAATGCAATTGATTAAAGATCAAATTTACGTCAGCTTTTTTTTTTACTGCATATCACATAATGTAAATTTACCAAAAAAAAATTCAATTTGATTAAATATGTTAATTTAAATAAAATAAATGTTTTGAAAAGGAATCATGGTTGAAATGTATTTTATTTTAAATGTGTTTCGTTTTTTTTTTTGCAGTGATGATCAATTTTGATTAATTAGCAGATAGGAAATGCTCAGAAGTTTCCCAATTCCCATGTACAGATCCCATTTTGGGGGAATGAGACCGCTGTTGATCATAAACTTTTGTTGTGATTGTGCGTGGTGGGTTTAACTAAACATTTGCTCTTACTTTATTTCAACCCACATTTTTAAACTTATTTTCTGCTGCTGACTTATCTATGGTTGACTTATCTATTATTGTTGACTTTTTATTTTTACCTTTAATTTCCTTGCCTTATGACATCTTTACAGACCCCTCCCTTCTCCTTCCCTTAGTCAGTCATGTTATTGTCATCGTATGCCTCCTAGTAAAGATTTGCCGCCACTCAGAGCCGTCACACGGAGCGGCAATTTCGCCCCAAGTTCGGCGCGGTTCTGCCTATAGGCTGACAAAAAATATCAGCTTTATAGCTGTGTAAGTTACAACAAATGAAGGCATCCAATAGAATTAATCGAGTTCCAAACATTTTTTTTTTATTGGAAGAATGAGTAAAGAATTTGGAGAAGTGACGGGTGAGGTGAGGCAATAGATCCCCATTGGTCCAAAATTCCATGTTGTTGTTTTTTTCGGGGTGTAGTTGGGGAGGGGGAGAAGGCTGAAAAAAAATAAATAAATCATAACTCAGAATAACGAAAACACAAAAACTCTTTTACAACTCTTATCAAATTATTGGTCAAAGTATTGCTCCCAAAATAAAAACTGTGTGTTCGTGAAGGGACGGAAAGGGTTTGAGTGGCAATCTTGTTGCACCTCTGACAAGTAAATTGAAATGAAGTGTCCAAAACTAATTCCCTTTTTTCAACTGTATGTGTTATTTTTGTTGTTTGCATAATAAAAATTGAACAAGCCTAAATAAACTTGAAAATATTTTTCACCCACCCTTAGCCCTTACCCGAAATCACGCCCCTGAGCGCATGTCCTATGCTGCTACTTGTCTCAAAAATATATTTTTTTTATCTTTCTGTGGTCAAAAGTAAATATTTTGATACTCTTAACCTTCCATTTCTAGCGTTGACCTTGATGTGTCGATATGCCAATGTCACGTCTGTCGAGACAGGAATGTTCGTCTGGTTTACTTGTGTGATATGGTTACCTTACAATGGCTGCATCAATAGGGCTATCTTTTGAGCTGTGAAATCTTACTCTTATTCAGACGTATGTATAAGTTACGGCCAATGTTGTGCACATTGGCGGGGTGCGACAGGCCAAAGTGGCAATGTCAACTCTATAGTTTGAGAGATGTAATATACGGTGTGAATATCCAAAATCAATAGACTATTTTGAAGCATTTTTAATTACACAGAGGGTCAATAAAAACAATTTTGGATCAAACGTGTGACATGATAGGACATATTTTGGTGCCGATAGACAAAATATGCCTAGTTATCATAATGTCCTTCGCTTTGGATTTAATTACACTGGTATATAGAAGGGAAAAGTCAAAGATTATAGCAATGGTGAATTCCATTGTATTTGACTGAGATTACATTTATTGCCGACAGATTATACCTCTGGGATACTCTTTTGTAACATAATTGTCCGGTTTCCGTGCTGTGTGATATTTAAAATAATTGTCAGGGATACTCATTCTTGAGTTAGGTCTCTGAGCTGTGTGGAAAACAGTTTTTTCTAGAATCTTTTGTAAGCGAAAAAGTAATATCTTTGAACTGTTGCTTCCTACCAGTCATTGACGGGTGGACAATGCTACACTAAACAGGTAGCCTATGCTACACTAAACAGGTAGCCAATGCTACACTAAACAGGTAGCCAATGTTACACTAAAAAGTTGGCCAATGCTACACTAAAAATGTGGCCAATGCTACACTAAACAGGGTCAATGATACATCAAATGCAACTGCGTTCGTAAATGCGCATCAAATCATTGCATTTGTCAAAATAAACAATTATGAAACAATTTATAGTCACAAAACACTCAAGGGATCTTGAGGAAACAGTATATCTTGTGGTTTTCGAGTGCCCCGGGCTGGTGAACCACAGGGTGGACCAGTCGGGCAGCTTACTTGCCATTGTCTGGTATAACAGTTCCCAGATGTTGATGTCACTGACCAACACCCAGCTCGCAGTTATCACTGAGAGAGTCCAGCGAGAAAGGTTGAGTGAGTGAGAGAGGTTACACCTTGTTGTAACAAAAGCGGTCAAAGAGATATGATCAAATGCAGAAAAAACAATAAAAAAATACTCGCTAAATTTATAATTTTTTTCCCTTTATTTTTGAAATCAAGGAATGACAGGGAATAATTGTTAATTAATCAATCAAGAAATCTAGTATCTCAATTTGTTCTTATTTGATAAAACAAAAATAGCATTTGTGTTATTGCATTTCATAAATATTTTCTTTGGTTATTTGTTCCTATGTCCGCGACATATTTGGGATTGTGTGGCTAGAACAAACGCCCAGGCGCCATTACTTTCCCAAGTAACGTTGTGTAAACATTTCAAGGTGTGAGTATTTAGGAGACTTTCAACCAACTTTCACCACCACCTGGGAAACAGACTAATACTATTTTAAACTAATCTATTATTTCGTTTTTTTTTATTGAATCTGATTATCCTCAATAAATAAACGACTGCCACATTTGAAACTTGGACCAGACAAAACTGCTCAATAGGTTGGTGTTAAAGATCTGGCTGGGGGGGGGGGGAGAGAGAAAAGAGGCGTGGCATATGTTGTGTTTTTTTATACCAATAATTAGTGGGAGGAGCTTCAGCCAAATATGTTCAGATCGTCACTTGGCTTTATAACACATAAAGCAACATGCGAGTGTAAAGTTTCTGTTCAGAACAAACATGGAGATCATAAGGAGAAGGGTGTACAGAAGGGTGTACAGAAGGAGTCTTAAGAGCAAATAAAAAGTCGAAAATCAGGTAAATTTACATTTAATTTTTTTAAATTTATTTTTGGAGGAATCTATATAGTTATTTAAAATTAACTTCTCTTAGATTGTAAACAATGCAAGCTATAATAAAACAAAATACAAAATTATCTTCAACAAAGCTAGTTTGAATATAAAGAATAACTATTTTCTACTTTAAAAACGCCATCGCAACAAAAAAACCTAAATTCAATAATTTGACAAACTACATCGCAACACAAGAAACCTAAATTCAATAATTTGACAAACTACAACTCAACACAAGACATCTAAATTCAATAATTTGACAAACTACAACTCAACACAAGACACCTAAACATTCATCAACGTTAAGTGGGCAATCTATACACAGTCAGCATAGCTCAGTGGACGATCTATAAGCAGACAGTGACGTTAGGTGGGCAATAGAGTGTTTCAAAGGATAAAGGTGAAACTAAAAAAAATAAATTCACTTTCGCAACCCCCCCCCAGAAATGTGAGGTTTAGGGTAATTAATACGTAAGCCAAATGTTATGAAAAAATATTGAGTCTAAGTGACTGCTCAGTAGCATCAAACTTTTAAGTTTTCTTTTCAAAAACGACATTTTTGACAAAAGTAGTCTTTGAACTGCGAAATTTCTTTTGTTTATTTTATTATTTGGTTCAGATACATAACACATGTCATATCTAATCATATCTAGTCATAGCAAGTCATATCTAGTCATAAAGCAGTCAAATATCATCCATAACAATCAGTCTTCTAGCGCTTCTTCACGGGTTGAGTTACAAGTTTGCGGTGATATTCAACTATCTGAAACACCAGTTGACGTTGTGTTTCATCGTATGTCAGAACACTGTTGAAGTATGTTGCCAGCTTGACAGCAAGCTCAGCACAGTCATTAACAACTCTTAGCCCTTAGATCTTCTCCGTGGCACTCGCATAGGCTTGACATTGGCACCAAGTAGATGGACTACCTTGAAGACAAGAAGGATCAATTCTTAAGGCTGTGAACAAGTTGAATGAATTTTCAGTTAAATATTTTATAAGAAATATCACACAAATAGCTAAGCTATATTCGTGATCTTTGTCGTTCTTCCCGGGTTGTACGTTTAACCATCAGTATAATGATATAAATCAGGTATCTATTATGTAACAATTGTGTAGCAGAACAAGTGGTCAATATATTTATAACAGGAATGAGAAATTGCTCAGCCTCAATACATTTTTATCATTAAAACACTTTACTATTTAAATTATTTTTAACAAAACTGCAACATGCCATGCATTATTGAAACGTAGTTAAAATTATATATTTCTAATTAATAGCTAAACAATCGGTACTAAAATGCACCATTCCAGATATGGAACTGCAAAAAATTTCTTGGGGAGGGGACTCACTGAGGTCCCCTCCCAAAACCCCTCATCTCCGTTCGCAAGCTTTCGGCGCTTCGCACCTCCATCTTCGCCCCCCCCCGAACATTTCTTCTACCCCATCAGGGGCGGAATTATGGGGAGGGACCGGGGGGGCATTTCCCTCCCCCTTTCCGGTTATCGCGTTTAGGTAATACATCATTAAATTTTCGAAATATTTTTTGTTCAAAGACCAATTTTCAACAATGAAAACAGTTTCGCCCACCCCACCCCCCGGGGGTCAAAGTTTTGCCCCTACCCCCCCCCGCCCGTCAAAGTTGTCTAGATCCGCCGCTGTACCCCAGAATCAGTTCTTCGAACACCCCCCCCCCCCCCGCCGGAAAAAATTTCTTCGCTCCCCCCCCCCCCAATGCAAAAATCATGGCTATAAATAATAAATATAAATACTGAAGTCTTTAAAATATTTTAAATAATGTATCATTTTACTATTGGCTAATTTGATCATTGAAATAACTTTTTAGTACTTACGAAAATGGCGACTAGTGAAACCTATATCGAAAATAATGATATGATTCTGGATGCACTGAAATGGTTTGTTTTTAGTAAAACCGACAATGCGTATATTTTTCAAGTTCCTGACTATGGGGGTGAACGCGGCAAAATTTGCATAACTTTTTATCAGCGGCATGTTTGCGTGGCGCAATTACAAACATTTTTGTCTCGTGTGATACTATCTTAATAGGGAGCCGGAGCCGTCAAATTTGTGGGAGCCGGAGCCGAAAAAAAATATGGCGGCTCCGCAAGCCTGTCCCCAACTTAAAGTCAGGTACCCATTTAAATCTGGATGGACTTGTGGGACGATTTTGAAAGAAATTTCACCTGGGAAAATTCACAATGGTCCTCACTGAGAATCGAACCCAGGACTCTCGGGTCAGCTGTCGAGTATCTACACCTGTCGCCCATCCGTCACACTATAAAACGATGGGGCGGGGCAATGCGGCAGATTGACGGGCTCACCTCCATCTATTTGGGCCCTCTAACAAAATAAGAATACATTTTAATATTTCATTTCAAGTGTACGTATCTGTTTAGGGTGTCAGCAACGTTGGAACTAGGGATTTGATTTCTATGACCTATAAAGATCGAACTATGTATGCACTTATGCCCTACAAAAAATACATCTACAGACAGAGAAACAGAACATACAGTATTTGAATGGTTTTATTTTGAAGTAAGCCTATATTTAAGCTTTATTAATTTAACTTTACTAGCTCTAGATTCAATGTGTCAAACGCTTACAAAAACTATCTGACAACAGCTTGTCCAGTTGAAGGGTTCTAACAGTATCATTACCAATTTATCTACTAACAGCATCATTACCAATTTACAATCTAACAGCCTCATTACCAATATATCTTCTAACAGCATCATTACCAATATATCTTCTAACAGCATCATTACCAATTTATCTTCTAACGGCATCAATACCAATTTACAATCTAACAGCATCATTACCAATATATCTTCTAACAGCATCATTACCAATTTATCTACTAACAGCATTACCAAGTTACAATCTAACAGCATCATTACCATTACCAATATATCTTCTAACAGCATCATTACCAATTTATCTTCTAACACCATCATTACCAATTTATCTTCTAACACCATCATTACCAATTTACCCCCCGGGGTCAAAGTTTTGCCCCTACCCCCCCCCCGTCAAGGTTGTCTAGATCCGCCGCTGTACCCCAGAATCAGTTCTTCGGAACACCCCCCCCCCCCCCCGCCGGAAAAAATTTCTTCGCCCCCCCCCCCCCAATGCAAAAATCATGGCTATAAATAATAAATATAAATACTGAAGTCTTTAAAATATTTTAAATAATGTATCATTTTACTATTGGCTAATTTGATCATTGAAATAACTTTTTAGTACTTACGAAAATGGCGACTAATGAAACCTATATCGAAAATAATGATATGATTCTGGATGCACTGAAATGGTTTGTTTTTAGTAAAACCGACATGCGTATATTTTTCAAGTTCCTGACTATGGGGGTGAACGCGGCAAAATTTGCATAACTTTTTATCAGCGGCATGTTTGCGTGGCGCAATTACAAACATTTTTCTCTCGTGTGATACTATCTTAATAGGGAGCCGGAGCCGGAACCGTCAAATTTGTGGGAGCCGGAGCCGAAAAAAATATGGCGGCTCCGCAAGCCTGGGCTTCTGACTCTTCAAGTAATAAAATAAACGACGCAGAGTGAGCTACATAGTTGGTAGGCTGTTAGAACAAGTGACTAAATCAAGAGATGCTAACTGTTCACCAATTTACCAGACATCGGTTTCAGATATAGTTTTGAGTCTTTTGATGTACATATACCATATTGATTATTACAATTGAACTCTAAATCTGAAATCTCAAAGAAAAAGAACGCACAGCAGTGTACATTGCAAAATGAATAATGCGGAATTAACAATTTAAATTTCAATAATAGTACAGTGCAAAGACAATTTTAAAAATCCACTCAAATTACATCATATAGGCTTACAGATATGCCAAAAGAATGAGACCCTCTGAGCAGTCTGTTAATGTCAATCTTTTAGACTGAAATTTTTACTGGTTACCTGTTACATCAATCCTCATCCATTAATGCCCTATGAGGTTAAATTTAAAAAAAAAATATTTTTTAAACACTCTAGTGGGCAACCTGTAAGCACCCAGCAACGTAGACAATCTATACGTAGTCAGCGCCGTTAAGTGGACAATCTATAAGTAGTCAGCGCCGTTAAGTGGACAATCTATAAGAAGTCAGCGCCGTTAAGTGGACAATCTATAAGCAGTCAGCGACGTTAAGTGGACAATCTATAAGCAGTCAGCGCCGTTAAGTGGACAATCTATAAGCAGTCAGCGACGTTAAGTGGACAATCTATAAGCAGTCAGCGACGTTAAGTGTACAATCTATAAGCAGTCAGCGCCGTTAAGTGGACAATCTATAAGCAGTCAGCGCCGTTAAGTGGACAATCTATAAGCAGTCAGCGACGTTAAGTGGACAATCTATAAGCAGTCAGCGCCGTTAAGTGGACAATCTATAAGCAGTCAGCGCCGTTAAGTGGACAATCTATAAGCAGTCAGCGACGTTAAGTGGACAATCTATAAGCAGTCAGCGACGTTAAGTGGACAATCTATAAGCAGTCAGCGACGTTAAGTGGACAATCTATAAGCAGTCAGCGACGTTAAGTGGACAATCTATACACAGTCAGCGACGTTAAGTTGGCAACCTATAAGCAGTCAGCAACGTTCAGTGGACAATCTATATGCAGCCAGCAATTTGACATAATATTAGCATTATTAGATATAATTATAATATTGGTCAGGCCGATAGCATGGTGGAGCAGGAATTAAATGTTAATAAGTAGAGTAAACAAGCAGCGGAGGCCAGACAAAAATGATAAATTACACTGATACAGCAATAATATTGTAATTTCAAACTATTTTTTCTGAAACAAAAATTGTTAACGTCTTGGTATTAAAAATTTGTCCAAATCGATTGATAACATTTTCTTTACATTTTTGATACTTATCATACAAAGACCAAATAAACTATCATCATCAGTTGCTGAGCGTAGACACGTTTTTACTCGTCTTAGAGTTCTAAATGAACTCTCGATTGTGCGTGTTGTTACTGGAAAAGCCAATGATGTCAAAAAAAAATTGGTTTCAGCTAAAACCTCACATTGAGTCATTGTTTATTTTTCCCCCTTTACTAGTTTTACATTTCAACATAACATACCAGGTTTCACTCTCCTCGATTAAATTGTCAAATGCGCAATATTCAGCAATTTCCAGCGATGATATAATGGAATCAAGGTAGGGTATAAAAACAGTTATTCTAAAATAATCCTCAGGCAAATCAACTTTTGAATTTTCCCTGTTCACTTGTCTTCCAGCTTGTTGTGGAAGTTAAATGTCAACACCAATGTTATCTGCAACTTATATTTCTCATCACAATTCTGTCGATCAACATCCATTGTAGTCAGCAGTTCTTCAATGTATTTTTGTACTGCAGTAAATCTAAATGCACTGACTACTATCTTTGGGTCACATCTTCTAGCTTTGATGAATCTCTATACTTATAAGACGCATTTGTTGCCTGTCTGTTCCCTTATAACTCAAGATCCAGAAAACCAAATAACGTGAAATTTGTTACACATACACATAATTACATGGGAAAGGTTATAGGACATGTTTCGTTTCATCTCGATGGGTAGTTTAATTGTAATTAATTTTTTTAGTATTTTACTATATTAAAGTAATCTCGACGGCGCCATAGATAAAATTCCTCTGTGACGTCATTTCCCCATGATACATTTTTAAAAGAGGGGTAACTCCCGGAAACTCCAATTGTAAACATGATGAAATCAATAGTCATATCTATTTACCTATCGTTTTATGTATTCGGAAGATTAAAATTAAAGGTGCACTTTAATAAACCGAAATACGTTAATTAAAATGTTTCTGTGACATTATTAACATTATTAATACAATCTCAATGCGTAGTTTAATTGTAATTAATTATTTTAGTATTTTACTATATTAAAGTATTCACGGTATGGGATCGCCTTCACTATAAATAAAAATCGCGCACCAAGTGAATGTGTAATTGAACGGACGGAGAAGAAAGGGCTAGGGACGGGGGAAAAAAAATTGCTGTTGTTTTTTTTTCATGCTGCAAGTACCCGGCTTTGCCCGGGATTAAAATAAGGTTTTCTGTTTATTTAAGAAGCGTAATTTGAAGTTTAATTGTACAGAGAGAGGGAGGGGGAGAGAGATAAAGAGAGAGGGGGCAGGAAGGGAGAGGGAAGGAGTGGGCAGAGAGGGGGGAGAAGGAGGGAGGGAGGGAGAGAGGTGGTAGGGAGAGAGATTAAGCGGGAGGGAGGGAGAGGGAGGGTTGGAGAGAGAAAGGAGGGAAGGAAAGAGAAAGGAAGGGAGGGAGTAGGGAGGGAGATAGAGGGGAGGGAGTGAGAGAAAGGGGAGGGAAGGAGAGAGGGAGAGAGAGGATGGGAGGGAGTGAGAGATAAAGAGATAGAGGGGGCAGGGAGGGAGAGAGGGTGGAGGAGGAAGGGAGGAAGGTGGAGAGAGGGGGACGGGGGTGAGAGGAGGGAGGGATATAGGAAGAGAGAGGGAGATGGGAGAGTTAGGGAGGGAGGGAGAAAGGGAGGGAGGGAAAGAGAAAGGGAGAGAGGGGGTAAGGAGGGAGAGAGAGAGGGAGGGAGAGAGGGGGTAGGGAGAAAACAAAAGGTAAACAGAAAACCTTGCAACTAGTATTTTTATAAAATAACTAAACAAATAACAAATGTAGATCTTACAGCAAAAAGAAACTGATGTGCAACTTGCTTGCTTTTTCAGAATGTTCTTATTTCAGTAGTTTAACCATTTCTGTCACATTTTCAGCAAAAATCTGCAAGCTTTCACATGTATGTGTCCATCTAGTTTCCAATAATGCAGCCAAATTGCAAACATCTCATGTGAGCCAATGTGCCATGTGCTTTGCGACTACGTGCATCTTCGTTGAAATCTTTAAATTTTGTGCATTGAGGGATGACAAATGACCCCTGAACTCCTCGAATTACTTTGTGCGGAAACAACACGCAATATTTGCAAAAGTCACCTTTTAACTTTGGCGAGTATACAAGCAACGGTGAATTGTCGGATAACCATGCATATCTAATAACTCTGTTTTCATCACTGTCAGCTCTAAAATCATACTTTACATCAGGAATCACGAACCAGCTGGAATTTCAACTCATTTGAAAGGTCGTGTGTCGAGACATATCTTCCAATGTCCAATTTATGAAATGAAGATATACTATATTAATTTTATTCCTGAATTTCTGAATTAATTAAGGATATATTCAAAAATTCACTCAGTGGCAGATTATAAACAAACAAGAGTTGCCAGATAAAAAAAAATTTCGAAGTCCTAAATAAAATAAAATCGGAACCTTCTTTTGCTTATCAAAATGTTTGAATTTTCTAATTCATGTATTAATGTCAATATAAATAATTAATGTTATATTTAACTTGAATTTTATTGAAAAATGAGCCTGTATGCAGTGGCGTAACGAGCTTAACTCGCGCCCGGGGCAAAATATCTTTTTTGCCCCCACCCCCAAATTCGAAAACAATATATTATATGTAAAATATGCGATTTGGCGCCCCACTTGTGAGTAACGCCCGTGGCATGCTGCCCCCTCTCCACAGCCTCACTACGCCACTGCCTGTATGACATTGTCAGTTTAATTTTAAAAAACGTGTTTTTGTGCCCCCCCCCCTGGAAAAATTTCTAGCGACGCCCATGCATGCACATGGGCCTAAAACGTTTGGATTCTTAATCCCAAGTCAAGATATCTTTAAAAAAAACGTTGATTTAACAAAGTCATCATCATCATACCCTAACCGTTGCGGTCGTTGAGGGAACGCATAACCATATCTACAGACATATTTCTCCACTGTTGCTTATCTTGCGCGGCTTCTTTAGGGGCTGTCCATTATTTATGTCAACAAATTTTGGGCGATTTTTACCTCCCCCCTCCCCCTTGTCAACAACTTGTCAAACTTCCAGAGACCCCCCTATAAAATTACGTCAACATTTGATTACACCCCCCCCCCTAAAAAAAGGTGGCTTCCAAAATGTTTATGTGGCCAAATTAGTAGGAATATAGCTCGTTTAATTAAAATACTGAATGTTAAGCGAGTGTGTAATTTTCCTTTATTTAAGTAATTATATTAAATTTTAAAAAAAGTAACACTGTTGACGTCAACTTTTCTTGACCTCCCCCCCCCTCCCCCATGTCAACAATTGTCAAAATTTTTCTGACCCCCCCCCCTATTTTGTTGACGTAATTAATGAACAGCCCCTTAGTAGTTCATTCTTAGTAGCCCTGCCCGATCCATTCTTGCATATTGTCAAATAAACATTTCCACTGGCGCCATCTGCGACGGCCTCCTTTTATAGTCCCTTGGAGAATAGTTTCTGGCAGACTATTATGCCTTGGCATATATTCGAACCATGCTATATTACGTCGCTTTATTGTTGCCATAATCGTTTCCTGGGGGGGTCTGCAATTGAGAGTATTCTTTCCCAGACATACTCAATGAGTATTACTCATTGGTCTTGCGTTCAAGGTAGGAGATTCGAAGAGTCCAAGTCTCACACCCGTACGGGACAATTGTTCTAGCTAGGGCTCTGTAAAGTCTAGGTTTAGTTGGTAGGCTAGTGTTTTTGAGGTCCAAATTCTTTTTAATTTAGCTATAGCCGCCATTGCTGACCCAATCCTGGCTCGAATTTCTGCTTCGCAACTTCCGTCTTTGAATAAGATGGCTCCCAGGTAATTGAAGTTCTGTACTTCTTCCAACTTTTGACGGCTCTTTATGATGTTTGCACGAATGGCAAATATGGTGTTGACCATTGCTTTTCTCTGAGCTGATTTCCATCCAGAAGTCGAGAACATACTGTAAATGTAAGTAGACTTCCGTGTTGGGGGGGGGGGGCAGTATTTCTTTAGGCAGCCCTGCAAACACATATAAAAGTGGTATAGAAATTAAACTTTTAGTGGTCAATGGCATTGAGCTCTCAGTTGTCCACGGTAATAAACTTATGAACTCTTTTTATTAAAAAGTTAGATAATTAATTTGCCAACCACATTGATATCAATATCCTCTAGTTATCCGGGCACTCAAACGTGTTGAAGCAGTAACTGAGTAAGATGGACGAGGAATTTACGTTTGTTTGTGTAATTATGATTTCTTAAAATTATATTTATTCAGGTCTTGATCAAATAAACTAAGAACTATTCTTCAATTAATTTAAAATATAATGTTAATAAAATGATGATGGGATTGATGCACATATGGAATTAAAATCTAGATTAATCTAAATGTCATCATAAATATTTTTAGAGAATTAATTTCATGTTACTGGTTTTTTTTATGTAATTGTGACATATTCATACTTAGTGACTTGCACACACAATCAACGAGGTAGATACTAAAATGACAAGATGAGCATGCGGTAAAGCGCTCTACTGTTGACCTGAAGGTACCTGGTTTGATCTCTGGTGAGGATCATGGAAATTTTTCAGATCTTGGCTCAAGTTCCCGATATATTTCCTGTGGTGTCTCCATGGCCATTGCACTATCGGCACCAAAAAAAAGTCCCATTAGTGGTTTATAGGATCTAAGAGATTTTATCTCATCCTTACAGGGACTTCACACACACACTAAAATGACTAGAATTTATAATTAATTTTATAAATAAACTTTAAAATATTAGTATATTTCTAGCTACTGATCTGGTTTTTATCTGTTTCGTTTTTAATGACTTCTGCATATACAATTTTGTTAATACTTTAAACAGACAATTGATTAGTATTATTATTCTCCAATGTTTTCTTTTTTATAACAAATTAGTTGCTAAATAAAACTAATTTTTAGAAATCAAAATTATAATATTCTAATTACAAATGTAAAAAAAAAATCAGATGGTCAAAAGCCTATAGAACATAGGAATGTAATTATTCTGGTTAAAAACAATTTTGTTTTATTTCATGTTTTATTTTTCATAACACAATTCATTTTTACTTTAATAGATTATAAAGATTGTGTTGCCATAGGTCAAAATGGCATTGTTAACTTGAGGGTTGGAGGAGGTGAGCTTGGACCTGTATCTATATAAGCACATTTTGATAAAAATCATATAATTAATTCAATAAGATGAACAGGTTATTTAAAAATTTTTTTTTTTTTTAATTTACGAAACTAACCTATTTTAAACAAATTTTCGCCAAACTTGAGTACTCACAAAATAATAAATAAAAAAAAATTTTAATGTTTGTTTATTACCTTTTTATTTTATATTCGTTTTAGACAAAGAGCACTTGGCTCGATTTAGTGGACAAAGTTAAAGAGGATCCGGAAACACCAGAAGAAGTGCTTAAAAAAGCTAGCAGAAAGATACAAAATACCAAAGAAGAGCTCAAATTTTTTCAGCAGAATATTTCAAAAGCTTTTGTAAGTTCAACTGTTATATAGCTTTATATTGATAGTAAAAAAAAAAACTTTTTATAAACCAAAAAAAAGGTATATATTTCAACTTTATAGATGATAAAAATTGTTCAGAAACCTTTATGAAATAATTTTTTTTTAATTCATGTTACAGGGAACTGATGTGGGATCAGGCGCTCAGGCACAGTAGGAGACAATTTTATTTTAAAAAAAAAAGCCCATAAAATCACCGTAATACTAACTTTTATCATTTTACTTAAAATTTTGTGGTATTTCTCTACTCATTGAGTTTTTTTTTTCCTTAGAGGGACAGAAGAAGATAATCCAGTGACATTCCCCCATATTTTCTTAACCATGTCAAGGTTGCTTTTGTTGCTTGAACTTGAGAAATATACCCACAAGATGTACTATATACCTGTACAAAAGGTAATTCATTCCATTTGTATAGTTTGCAAATATCTAAGAGATGTTTTTACACCAGATTATTGTTGAATTATTTTATTAAATTTTTTTTTAAATTAATTTATTATTATTAGGCTATGGATATCCATCCTGAAGAATGGGTCAGAAATTATGGAATGGATGTTGTGGATGCTGAGAAACTCTGTCAATATTTGAATAAATTGCAGCCAACATTATAAGTAAGTGTTTTTTTTTTTCCACTTCACTCAGCTTTTACATATTTATGTTTTTTTTTTTCTAATGAAAATCAAAGAAGTGACAGTGAAATACAGTTTTCAAAAAAAAAAAATAACAAAGTTACAGTCTATAAAACAAAATTCTTTCCTTTCTTTGAAATTAATTTACTTTTCTATTAGAGGTGATGAAACTATCTGTTCACAGTTCTTGTTAAATATTTTATGTAAAGACCTTTATTTTTTAACTTAACATTTTCCAGAATCAATTTTACTCAGAGGAAAAAAGATAATGTTAGTTTAATAATTTGTTTCCTGATACAGCAGCTTTTAATTGATGCACTTTTTCATAAATTTACTTCCAAATTTGCAATCATATTAATAAATATTTGGCAAAGAACAGCCAAAACTCATGCTAGTAAAATCTATTTCTGAATTTTGTTTCGCAGTTGCTTTAGCTGTCCATTACATTGTGAGATACTGCAATGGTCAGGTTGAAAAAGTATGCTAGGCCGGATTCTACTTTGAATAGTTCTGTGATGGCTAAGGTGCACATTGTAAGTCTCAATGGTTTTAGTCATTATAAATGACAGCCGCCAGTATTTTCTTGTGTATAATAGTATTACATGATATATTTTTTTGTTAGTTATTCTTGAAAACATTTTTTTCTTGTCTTCTTTTTTTTTTTACATTTAACCCTTTGATTTTTATTTGCATATTAATCATAAAAAGAAGTTATGATGATTGTTTTACAGCTTATATTATCTGAAACTTTTTTGAATCATTTTGGCTCAAATTGCCCTGATGATAGTGCTATTCTTAGAGCATTAAATAATTATGTTGATTTTTTTTGTTCACTTATTCAATTCATATTTGATTATTGATAGATGTAAATTTGTCTTTTAATTGATCCTCTTATCAGCTTTGTCATATGTTCTCTCCGAAAAACTAAAGTGCAATCCATATGCATCATCATTTTTTAGGGTGTATTTCATTATTTCATGTTTATACATGTATTCCTTTTCAAACATTTTTTTTCCATTTGAGTCCTCATGTAAAGTAAAAAGAATCTATGCTATTTATTTATCCGTATTATGATCTCTTAATAATTTTTTTGTTATATGTGTTGTTATATATATTTATGCCATTTTAAGCTGTTAACATATCTTTTGTTATTGAAATTATTTCTTAAGCATATTACCTCCAAATGATGTCTGGGTTCCAGTTTAGACACTTGGAGCGTTCATGGTTAAATTTTTGTCAGTCCAAGGTTTTGGGATTTTAAGTTATATATATTATACTTATTTAAAAATCCAAACTTAACGTCCAGAACAACTTAATCAGATAATTATTTCTTAAGCATATTACCTCCAAATGATGTCTGGGTTCCAGTTTAGACACTTGGAGCGTTCATGGTTAAATTTTTGTCAGTCCAAGGTTTTGGGATTCTAAGTTATATATATTATACTTGTTTAAAAATCCAAACTTAACGTCCAGAACAACTTAATCAGATAAGTTTAATAATTGGTTATTTACTTAGATTGGTGGAAGTTTCTTGAATGTTTGTTGAATAAGTGCTATATTTCATTTTTTTTCAAAGTTTTTTCTACATTGGGAAAAAAAAAAGTTCCCTGTAATAAAAAATTTTCCCATACATTAACAGGAGTTCTTGGTTGTTTTTTTTTTAGACTTGTTCCTTTTTAAATTTTATATAAAAGCACATATAGGTATATATAATATATATTAATTAGGAACAAAAATGAAAAAAATTAACGAAAACTGGTTTCCTACCGCTGTCCATCACCATTGTATTACAACCTTTTCATGCCATTAGTCTGGCAGCGTTTTAATGCAAAAAAGAACAGAACTACTGGCATTGAGTTGTACAAGAAAATAAATTGTAAATATATTTTACTTGTACATTTAAATGTACTAAAGCATTAAAAACCGATCAAGACATTAGCTAGAATTGCTATTTTCTACATTTACCCCCTTCACCCATAGTAAAAATTGTCAAACTCTTCCCCCTCCCACACACACACACACACTATTTTGTTGAAAATAACTAATGATTTGGGAAAGTTGGAAGAAAAAAAAATAGTGCCGAAATGCATACTCATTATGTTGCTTGATTTATGAATGATATATGAAGTATAAGGATGGACTGGGTAAGCCTAATAATATTTTTCTTAAAAATCCATTATACATTGCCTATACAGAGACGTTTGAATGTCTGGGGGCTTATACGCACGGTAAAGGCATAACTACCACTTACATTCGCTATAGATGACAGATACTTGAGAGAGGGGGGAGAGAATAAAAATGGTCATAAGAAGTAAAATACACAAAGTATAAATATCAATATGCACTTTAAATGAGGGAGTATATAAGCAATATCAGTTCTTTCTACATTCATTGAACAGTCGGCTCACATTCCATCACCTTTTTTTTCCTACATCCATACAACAGGTTGGTTCACATTTTATCACAAGTCAGATTTAGTTGGAATTACGTGAAATGTTAGTTAATCAGATAATATAGCAACCAATGAAGTCCTTTCACCGTTCCAAAATATTCAAGTTTAGAACAGGGGTGGGCAAACTTTTTCTACGGAGGGCCACATTGAAAGCTTGATTGTTATCGTAGCACATATTTTGTCTACTTCGATATAATTTACAACGTACAAAAAATAAGAATTAAAGATAATAATTTGTCATTTTATTTCACATTCACACTCTATTATATATGCACATTACATTATAACATATTAACTAAATCAGTTGACAATTTGGTAATAAGACTTTACTGGTCATAGTTTTGAAACAAACATTTATTGTTACATGTCATAATAATTATAAAAACAAAGGAACTTAATTTACTTATAAGCTGACCACAGAGTATAATTAAAATTAATGAGAAGTATATAACTTCTCACAATTTTCAAGAATGTTCTTGAACTGTTGAACCAGTTTACTGGTTGTGATTTGCATGACTGCATTTGAATTGCAGTCAGTCAAGATCAATTTGTTCTTAGACCTGTTTATTTTCATACAAGAAAACGCTTGATCACAAATGTATATGGACCCAAATAGTGACAAAAGCTTGGCAGCAAAATTTTTTAGGTGTGGAAATGCCGCTGCAGGCAAATATCCTTAAAACTACAGCAAAATAACCGACTTTTACTTCTCCTTCTAATCTGCTCATAGGTCAAGCAGCTCTAACTAATATTCTGGAGCCATAAAACTGATTTAATATCCCTAGATTCAGATCAAATAGTCGGAATAAAATTTTAAAGCCTAGCAAAAACTTTAAACAAAGATAATTAACATTGACATAGAATAGCAACTGTACATGCATACAGGCCCCATAATATACTCTGATGGACCGCATGTGGCCTGCGGGCTGTAGTTTGCCCACCTCTGATGTAATATATACATTTTAATTTTAGAAGTTAGCATTTATAATAGTTTTCTTAGAGATTTAAGGTTTCAAGGTTGTTACTGCCGGGGGTTGGTAGCGGGGATAAGCTCCCACTAACAAATAAAATGCTCCCAATGGCGTGAGTCTCAAATAGCCTCTGACAACCAAGTCCAACTCCTGGCCTTCTCGTGCGGCTTAGCTACTAAGCCCGGAGAAACTGTTTCCACTGACAGGAGAAGGGGCGAAGGCGGTTCACTGGCGCCTCAAAACCAGCCGCTTCGGGCAGATGGGGCTCGTCAACCTCGGTTGGTAGCTCATCTAGGAGAAGGAAAACTCTGTTCTCAAACCTCCGCTGCCTAGCGGCATACCTCCTACGAGGATAGGCTAAGGGAGTAAACCCTGAAAAGAAATCCGGAGCTGGAGTCCCCAAGGCGGCCAGACCTTATATTGTCAACGCCGGCAACTCCTGCGGCGCAGCTGAAGCCAAGCCGTATCGACTCTGTCTTTCCCTTGGATCCCTCAGTTGCGCGGAGAGGGGGGGACTGCTGCACGGGCAACAGCTATCCCTCCATATTACCCTGCCCAGGCTCTGTAGCTAAACTGGAGAGGATACTCCAGCGTCGTCGCACGATGTCGATACAACACGGAAGGGGACAGTTACCGGTTCTAAGCTCATCCGATTGGCGAAGGAAACGAGCGCCAGGGGTCTCTTTCGACGGTGGGAGAGGTCATCGCGCCTCATTGGACAGCTACCGCCCGCCTCAAGCTGGGCAGCCCCCAGCCAGTTGGGTGCTGTCTCGCCATGGCTCACCTGCCCTACTGGGTGCGTGGGGATTAGAGATGCCCTTCTCAAAAAGTGGGCCAAAAAACACACGCACCAGGCAAATTCAAGATAAGAACTAGCAAGAAGCCTCCAGCTCTTCGATTCGCAAGCTGGAACATCAGGACCATGTGTACCGGACTCACATCTGACCTTCAGCAGATTGATGACGCAAGGAAGACCGCTGTCATCGACAGGGAACTCTCACGACTAAACATCGACATCGCCGCTCTACAGGAGACCCGGCTGGCTGAAACCGGCACCATCAGAGAAGCTAACTACACATTCTATTGGAAAGGGAAGTCCTCAGACCAACCGAGGCAACACGGTGTTGGCTTCGCGGTGAAAAACACGCTTGTCAGATTCACAGAGCCCCCAACAGACGGCTCTGAGAGATTACTAATCCTCCGACTGTCAACGTCCTCTGGCCCAGCTCACATATTCAGCGTGTATGCTCCAACCCTCTGCTCCACTGCCGAGGAGAAAGATCAATTTTACCAGTCCCTAGATGAAGCGCTATTGAAGATTCCTAGCACCGATAGCCTTTATCTCCTTGGCGATTTCAACGCAAGGGTAGGAGCTGACCATGTGGCTTGGCCCACCTGTCTCGGAAGCTTTGGGAGGGGAAAGATAAATGAAAATGGCCAGAGACTGCTTGAGCTCTCGTGCCACCATGGCCTGTGCGTGACCAACACCTTCTTCAGGTGCAAAGAGATACATCAGGTGTCATGGAGGCACCCACGCTCCCGCCACTGGCACCAACTCGACCTCGTCCTCACCAGAAGAGGGAATATCGACAGTATCCTCCTCACCCGCAGCTACCACAGTGCAGACTGCGACACGGACCACGCCCTCGTGGCAAGCAAGGTGCGCATAACGCCGAAGAAACTGCATCACTCCAAGAAAAAAGGTCGCCCACGCATCAATATCAACTGTGCCAGAAATCCCGAAAAAAACCAACAGTTTATCAGCAGTCTGGAAGTTACACTCAGTGAAAGAAAGTTAGCAGTTGACACCATCGACTCTAGGTGGTCGCGTCTGCGTGATGTCGTATATAACTCCGCCATCACCACCTATGGAAAGATAGAGCGGAAAAACGCCGATTGGTACGAGGCCCACTGGGAGGAAATGGAACCCGTTACCGAGGTAAAAGGAAAGCCCTACTGGCCTACAAGGCCAGGCCCAGTCCCAACACACTAAAAGCCCTACGGACAGCCAGGAGCAAAGACCAGCAGACCGCCCGCAGATGCGCCAACTCCTACTGGTTGAACCTCTGTAGCAGCATCCAGGCAGCTGCCGATACAGGAAACGCAAGAGGGATGTACGAGGGCATCAAAAAGGCAATAGGCCCAACTCCCTCCAAAACCGCCCCCCTTATACCCAAAACAGGAGAGGTCATCAAGGACCAGGAAAAACAGATGCAGAGGTGGACCGAACACTACCTGGAGCTATACGCAACCCAGAACACTGTGACTGATGCCGCCCTTGGCGCTATCCCAGATCTGCCTGCCATGGAGGAGCTAGACACCACACCCACCGTGGATGAACTAAGCAAAGCCATCGACTGCCTTGCAAACGGAAAGGCACCCGGTAGCGATGGAATCCCACCAGAAGTTCTGAAGAGCGGAAAACCAACACTGCTAAAGCCATTGCACGACCTCCTAAGTCGATGCTGGGAACAGGGCTATATCCCCCAAGACATGAGGGATGCCAAAATTATCACATTATACAAGAACAAAGGGGACCGGAGCGACTGTAATAACTACCGGGGCACCTCAGCATCGTCGGCAAAGCTTTCGCCCGCGTCGCTCTAAACCGCCTGCAGGCCCTCGCCTCCCGAGTCTACCCAGAGTCACAGTGTGGCTTCAGGGCTGGCCGATCAACAGTGGACATGATCTTCTCACTACGTCAACTTCAAGAGAAGTGTCAGGAACAGCAGGTGCCACTCTACATCGCTTTCGTCGACCTCACAAAGGCGTTTGATCTAGTAAGTCGAAGTGGACTCTTCAGCTTGCTGCAAAAGATTGGCTGCCCCCACACCTGCTTGCAGTGGTCATGTCCTTCCACGACAACATGCATAGCACGGTTTGCTACAACGGCGCAATCTCCGAGGCCTTCCCAGTCAGCAGCGGAGTAAAACAGGGCTGCATCCTTGCACCTACACTCTTCGGCATTTTCTTTTCCATGCTCCTCCAATACGCCTTCAAGGATTGCAGCGAGGGTGTTTACATCCATACAAGGTCCGATGGCAAGCTCTATAACATAGCCCGCCTCCGTGCAAAGACCAAAGTCACAAAGGTCCTAATTCGCGAGCTGCTCTTTGCTGATGACGCAGCCTTGACATCACACACTGAAGACGGACTGCAGCAGCTTGTCACCCGCCTCTCCCATGCATGCAAGGAGTTTGGACTGACTATCAGCCTGAAAAAGACGAATGTCATGGCACAGGGTACAGATACACCCCCAAGCATTGACATCGATGGGCACACCCTAGAGGTCGTCGAGAACTTCACTTACCTCGGGTCCACCATCTCCAGCTCGCTATCCATAGACCCGGAGATCGATTGCAGAATCGCTAGGGCAGCCACAGTCATGGCGAGACTAAAGCAACGTGTGTGGGAAAACCCCAGCCTCACCGAAAATACCAGATTGCGCGTCTACCAGGCCTGCATACTTAGTACCCTCCTCTATGGATGCGAGACGTGGACCACTTACGCGAGGCACGAAAGAAAGCTAAACAATTTCCACATGAGGTGCCTGCGACGTATACTGCAGATAAAGTGGCAAGACAAGATCCCCAACACTGGGGTGCTAGAGAGGGCCAACATGAGCAGCTTGTTTGCAGTTCTCAGCGGGAGACGCCTCAGATGGCTCGGTCATGTCAAAAGAATGGACGCAGGCCGCATCCCGAAAGACCTACTCTATGGCGAGTTAGTTACCGGCCAGAGGAAAACAGGGCGACCTAAAATGCGCTACAAAGACACTTGCAAAAAGGATATGAAAGAGTGCTCCATTAACCCCAACTCCTGGGAGAGCGAGCCAAGCAGCCGACCGCCACTCATGGAGGCTCGCTGTCCGGCAGGGTTCATTGCGCGCAGAGGCTGAGCGACAGGATAATGCTGCCCTGAAAAGAACAAGACGGAAGCGGAAAAAAGAACAGCTACAACAACAACTACAACAACCAACTATCTTCAAGTGTGACAAGTGCGGCAGGGATTGCCACTCCCGAGTCGGACTGCACAGCCATTCCCGGCGGTGTCTTGTAGACTCATCTTAGCTACACCATCGTCTCTCGAGACGGACGGATGCCGACGACGACGACGAGAGATTTAAAAAAAAAGTCAATATCTAAATCAGCACTCTGTAATGAAACTTGACATGCCAACAAATTTAGAATATTGGTTTAGAAATAATAATTCATTTTATAAATATTAGAAATAAAGACACATGCTATAAATTTCCATTTAAGATTCTGGCAAATAGTGACTGACAAGGCAAAAACTAATTATACACGTCTGATAAGAAATTTTTAAATAACAGGTGGTAAAAGAAAGTAGAGCAATATAACTTACCTTTGGTTGCCAAATACATCTTGACTGTCACTTAATTTAGATACATCTTGGGAATCTTAGTTTATAAAATACAAAAGAAGTTTTACTCATATTTCTGCAAACCTTTTTTTTTATTTGCCAGGTAGTAAATAATTTATTATTGTTTAGAATTTAAATTGCATTTGAAATATGATAAAGTGATCATAAATTAACAAGTTTCTTTTTACTAGAGACAACATTAATCATTGTGCAGTAATACTAAAATATTATTAGATAAATTCATTAAATACAATGATAAAAAATTATAACTGGATCGCCCTTTTTTATAACATGTTTCAACTTGTTTTTTACTGAAGATAAATCTTTTTGAATCTTAGAACTAAGGTTCCATTGCTCATTCTTTAAACTATGGATTGACTCTTTGATTTCATCTACTTGCAAGTTGGTTTTGTAAAGTGGCCTATTCTGTTCTTTAAATGTTTTATCGTCAACCTTTAAATAAGTAAAGCAAAAAAAAAAAACATTTCTAAGGCAATCTTTCTAAAATATCAAAAAGGTTAATACACATATTTTTTTTGCTTTGGAAATAAAAAAAAATATATATATACAAATTTGTACAACAATATTTACTAAACACTTACTGTTTAAATGTGATTTTTAATCTCCAATTTGCAATTTAAATAGTTCTTGTAAATGGTCTACATTTTCCTAAATTTGTTGTAGTTTGTTTGAAAAATCAATCAATCAATAAGCAGGAAAAACTAAATAAAAAATAATTTTCTAGTAAATATATCAAATTTATTGTACTGAATGTACTTAGCATTTTGTTTTGTATCTTTAGTATTAACCATATTTATTTTGTCCTAAGTAAGAAACATTAACAATTGTTCATTTTTGGAAATAATCTTCTTTAAGAATGTTAATTTTCAATTTATTATTAATTAGAATAAAGAAAATTGCATGCAAAATTATAAAAAATGAGCAACTGTAGAAAATTATAATTAGTAAAAATTCTGTAAGTTTTTGAAAATGGTAGAACTGAAGAGTTGCCATAAAGAACTATTAAGTAGTAATAGAAGCTATCATGTATCACAAAGAAAATTGACTGTTCGACAAAGAAATGTTAAACAGATTTTTAAAAATTTTTTTCGTCGTTTGTGTTTGTCAAAGTGTATAAAAATATTAAGGAAGAATAACTAGTGTGGATTTAAAGCACCATAATTTTTATATAATTGATAAAGAAAACATTTATATATATATATATAAAACCATTTACAAGACAATGATTTGACCAGCAGTTACATATGGTAGTGAAACATGGACCTTCAGGAAACAAGCAGAAAATATTTTAAACACTTGGGAAAGGAAAATATTTAAAAAATATATGGGCCAGTAAAGGACAATAACGAGTGGAGAAGTAGAACAAATTCAGAACTGTACGAACTATAAGAAGAACCAAATATAGCAGCTGAAATCAAAATGAAAAGAATGAGGTGAGTAGGGCACATAGAATGGAAAACAACAGAGGTCCATAAGCCTCATATAAGGAAACACCCAATGCAAAAAAGCATAAAGGCAGACCAAGAAGCACATGGTTAGAGAAAGTGGAGAAAGATCTTTAAGCCATAGGAGTGAGAAAGTGAAGGAAGAAGACCATGGATCAGGAAAAGTGGAGAAGAGTAGTATGGCAGGTAGAGCCAATGGAAGAAGAAGATGTATATACTTATATATATGCATGATTGTGAACACTATTTTTAAAATAAAATCAATAGCTTGTTGCATAGCCTAGGTAATCAATTTTATTAATGTAAATGTTATTTTACAATGTTAATAATGTTTTTCAATGTTAATAATACTACAAACGAAAAGTACATGTTGCTAAATGAGGAGAAACACATGCATACACTCATTTTTCAGGGCTGTAAAGTGAAAATACCTTGATTTGACCTGTAATTTTTTGATATCATCTTCCCCTACTTGTGTAATGTCATTATCATAGTCATCCTGTAGTGGACTACAGCATTCAGCAATAATATAGTTCAGAAACTGTTTTTTTTCTTGATGTTTTTAAGCTTTCCCAAATATTGGTCAGAAATATTGTCCTTTCCATCACAGCATTGTCAAATACACTAAAAAAAATAAAATTTTCTTTATCAGTGTCCTTGAATACTAAATATATATTCCTGTATGTATATACATATATACATGTGTGTGTATATATATATAAAAATATATATATATTTACATGTATATGTATATATATATATTTATATATATATATATATAAATAAATACACAATTTTCCATACAGTTCTGATAACAAAGATTACTCAACACATTAGATGGATTTTAAAAAATAAAATTACCGCTGAAATGTGTTAGAGAGGAGAGCAATAAATAAATTAAGGCACAGGATTGCAGATAACATAAACCATGTCCCAAGTAACAAGTCAGCCATAATGATGTCAATCTTCTGCATAATTTGAAATTATGAGAATAAAACCTTTGCAAAAAATTTTTCCTAATTTGCCATTTTAAAATTTACTTGTTTAATTTTGAAATTGGTTACAGCAATGGTTACATCAATTGGTTACAACAATGGTTACTTTGAATTAAATCAGTATGAAATTAATATTTTCCTAAAATTATGACATTTACACAAGATATGTGACTTAAGTTAAATGTATAATCATCAATTCAATTTCTTACTTCATAATCATAGTCATCCACTAAAGTCAGTTGAAAAGTACTGAAAAACAGCTCCCCAGGATAAGTGAACCCACTGACTGTCACTTCTTCTGTGGAATTCTGTGCTGCCATTTAGGTTCCTCCAAATATCATCCAGAATGCTTTATTAAAATATAAATTTATTTTATGTTTTCATTCAATGTATAGCTAATTACTTATCACTAGTTTGTAAAATACTTATTACAGAATAAAATGAATGTGTACTTACAGTAAGGTACGTAAAACTCCAAGTATAAAGAAAGAAATCTAACATAGTCTTTCAACATGTGACCCAGCATTACAATAAAAGGTCCTAAAAAAGAAAATGGTATTAAATTTTTAAATTGATAAATTGTATTCCATTTATGAGAAGATTATGCTATTTTGTCAACTATATAAACCAAAATCCCATTCCTCATTGGTAACCTGACAGAATGAAAAATTTTTCCTAAATTAAAATGAAGTGATAACAGACAGCTTTATGTAACTGGTTATACAAACCACCAACATCTCTGGAAGCCCATGAAATAAAATGTCATGTGGCTCTAGCCTACAATGAGTTTTATGTGCTCCCATTGAGTCAGTGTTTTATTTTCCAGCCATTTCATCAATTTTTTCACTAAGTCTTGATAAATTGACTATAGTGCAACTCTTTACAGTATTTTCTTGCAATATAAAATCCACAATACTGTGCTCGTCAACCTCAACATAGCCACCCCTGATCTAGGCTTTTATTTCAACAGAGATACCTATCTTAAAAAACAAACATCATTTCACTGATCTAAGTTGTAAATAAAAAAGTAATAAAACAGTCTAATTATATTAAGTGAATACAATAATATTCCAATGCCACCATTTCAATTTTTCTTAATTTGCTTTATCCTTGAAGCTTTTTTATTGCTTATCAGATTAATTTCTCTTTGGAAATTATATTTTATAAAACAGTCTGGATCCAACCTATTGAAAAATGCATTAAAGATATTAATATCATTTAAAATTTGTAAAAATAAAATTTACCCAGCAACTCAAAAGCTCTAGCTTGTTTCATGAGCCGCAACCAAATAAAAATAATAGTTATTGCCAAAAGTCTTATGTGGACCCTAGCCAAGACTTCAGAATGATCTAAAATGTCTGCTACATGTGTTGCCATGCAGATTAAAATTGATATGGAGCCAGGGGCGCCGAGAGCCAACACGGGCCCCAGGGCAGGACATCATTGCGGGCCCCTTAATAAACAATGAATCGTGAAAAAATTGACATGGTCGGGGCGGCCGGGCCCCCTTACAGATGCGGGCCCCCTGGCAATGACCCCGCCTGCCCCCCCTCTCGGCGTGCCTGTATGGAGCACAGCCATTCAAATATATTCCTGAAAATAAAAAAAAAAAATTTACATCTAGTTTTACATTTGAATTAAATGATAAATTTCATGATACATCTGTAAAGTTGTACAAATAAAGCACATTATTTATGTCAGAGCATGCTAATATGGGCCAGTCTCATTCTATGAAAACTTTGTGAACCCATTGATAGGAGTTGTTTATCTATCCTTCTCTGCCTTCTTTTTTTCATTATGCCCTGATTATAAACTTTAATCAGTTTTTACATTCCTTTGGTAAATAGTTATGATCCTGATCCCTTCTCATTAATGCATGTCCCTGATAATACCAATGTTTAAATGATTCTTAATTTGTGTGATGATAAAAGCATTTCATAAACCATGAGCTTGGACTTATCTCATTTTATTGATATACCAATTTAACAGACTGTGTCAACAAGATTTTTTTTTAATTTTCTGGAAGCTTGTACATTTGTACATTTTTTTTTCTGTTTGATGAGAAAAATTTGAGGCTTATCAAATGATGTTTAATACCGCCATATGGTACTGAAGTCAATCACTTAAAATAAAACACATTCTGTTACAGAAATTAATACATATTAATTGCAGAAAAAGAACTCTACTTTTTCATTTTCCAAATATTTCTTTTCCTCTGGCCCTGTAAATGTATTTCTTTTGTCATGAAAAAATTTAAATATTATTAATTTTTTTTACTAGGGTCCTATATGCATGCATATATGCATAATGACTATAGAAGGGGATATAGGCCAATCAGGTTAACTCTTTTGTTTTAAAATACATTGTGGCTTATTGTGGAATAAAAAATCCTGCATGCTGCTCTCAGTGATATGTATGACCTCCCCTGTTCTAAATTATTTCATTCTAATGTTGTTTTTACTTAGTGTTCAACTTCACTGCCCGTGAGGCAGTAATAAAAATGGTATGATTTACCTACCATCTGATTTTTAGATTACTTTATTAACAAAGCGGGTTTTTTCTACAGTATATTTATAGATACGTACAAGTACCGATACACTAATGTAAGATTAGTTATAATTATACGACCAGAATTTCTAAAAAAAAAGACTAAAAAATGACAGGGAATTGATACATTTTCTTTTGCATTTTATTCTAAATTAAATTTTCCTAAATGTTTTCTTTAATGTTTTTTTTTTTAATTTATGCATACAATATTTAAAAAAAAAAGATTCTTTCAGTATGAATTTTTGTAAGCAAAATTCTTTTAGTACGTCATATTAAACAATAAGTTCAATTAGTAAATTAAATATTTTTATTGTTAATATCTTAGAAATGCATTTACTTTCTTACCAAGCATCACTGAAATATTTTGGTCTTAACTTTTCTAACTCTTCTTTTTCATTTTCCAAATATTTCTTTTCCTCTGGCCATCTCAGATGACAGAATTTTAAATCTCGCTTAACATCTTTCTTTCTTTTTTCTTCCCATTTCTATAACTGAATGAAAGATTTTATCAGAATGAACTGTGTTAGCTGAAGAGCATTTCGGATGTCATGATTCATCAATTCATTAAAAAAAATATAAAAACAAAGTACATCTGAAACCAGTGATGTTAACAAGGACACAAAGTGCAAGGACCAGGACCAGGACAAGGACACAAAGTACAAGGACTTGCCTGCCAAGGACCATGACAAGGACAAGGACTTTGCATCAAGGACCAGGACAAGGACAAGGACTTTGAATACAAGGACTAAAACAAGTATTCCATAAAACAATAAAATCCAATATTTCTTTAACAACAAAATTTATTTAAATTTCATGTATATACATGTAATGTAGTGCATTCAACAAAATCATAATGTTAGTCAATGTCAAGCGTTACACTTGAGGAACACAAGTGCCTCCAATAGTGAATCACTCATACGAGCTCTGTGTGGTCGTAAAAACAATCCACTTTGTGAAAAGACTCGTTCCACTGGAGCGGAACTTGCAGGAGCGCAAAACAGTCTCGCCAGCAATGGCTGCAGCAATGAAAATTCCGGTTTCTTATATATGTCTGACAGTTTGCACTCGTCTGCATTAAATGATGATGAATTTATAACTTCCAGGTAATTCTGCAGCTGTTTCTCACTCTTAACAGCTGCATCTTCTACAGTAGTCTCCAACTTGTTTTTATAATGTGAAAAGAGGGAGACTCTGGCTTTTTTCGCAGAAGGTTGACTTTCCGAGGGAGTTGGAGTTGGCTTGTGCGACTCGGCTGATGTGGAAATAGCAGATGCTGGTCGGCAAACAGTGAGCTCAGACTGCAGCATTGCTGTAAAAAACAAAAAACCGTTTACAACTATGTACAATTATACACATATGCATTAGGTAAACATTTTGCTTTAATTAAAAATAATTGAGTGACTAGCACTGGCCAAGTGGTTACTAGGAGCAATGAATGAATAATGTTTTGAAAAATTGCCATAAACAACGACACAAATTTACAACTCCAGCATTGCACATTAACTGCCAAACAATCATAAAAAATAAAATCATCAACTTACCAGTTATTCGATGTCGTAGGTTGTCTCTCAGATCTTGAGGTCCTGGGTGGTCAGCAAGCCAGTGAAAAGCATATTGGGGGTCTGCTGCAGATGCTAAGATAAAAATGCTGTTGTCAAATGCCAACGACTTTGAAGTTTGTTGACGAGTCAAGTGATTTGTCATATCAAGACGCTTGAACAGCATGAAAAACCTTTCATCCAACTGGCAAAGAAGTTCATTTAGGACAGAATGGTGGTACGTAACTTTATTCAGCTGCTGAGAAAGAAAGCGGCGAAGGCTGAAAATGGTCGGGACCACACAACTAATTGTAACCATTTTCTCTCCCTGTGCAATATCTGTCGCCTGTGCAAATGGAGCTAGAACAGCAACAAGTTCTTGGATTTGTCCATATTCCTTGGCTGTCATTATAAGATTTTCATGTGATGTTTGTCGCAGCAAATCCATCAATTTTGCCTGGTCCAAGTCGACAACTGCTTCCAGCTGTCTATATACACTGTTCCAACGAGTGTCGTTTGTTGCTGGGATTAACTTTACCATGTTTCCACACTTGAAAATGTCCTCAAAAGCCGTTCGAAATAATGCACTTTGATGAACAATATTGGCTAATTTCGAAATTTTTGAGATTGCTGATCTACAGCTGGTGGTCTTCTCAAGGCCACCTCTCACAACCAGCTGCAGTGAATGACTGAAGCATGCAAGTCGGCTTCCAATTTCAGTCAGTGAATAAGTTTCTTCATCAGGCAAATCCTCCCACAGCTGATCATCATCAACATATGTGTCCACTGGAGGCGTTTCTTCTTCAGATGATGGGAAAAAAAGACACATGGCTTTCAACATATTGCTCGCGTAATCAGTAATCACGTGCCTAACTTTTCCATTCAGACTGAAATCATTCACTATTCGATCGAGTGCTTCACTAAT
Organism: Bulinus truncatus; assembly: GCA_021962125.1. NCBI lineage: Eukaryota > Metazoa > Mollusca > Gastropoda > Planorbidae > Bulinus > Bulinus truncatus. The sequence goes on from JAGDYQ010000113.1 coordinate 1,014,222, forward strand.
TAATTGACCGGTATGTGATCCACGAAAAGCTGAGAATGCCAACAGCTGAGAGAGTGGATCCCCGTACAGCACACTGTGCTCTGTCACACCAAGGTATGAATGGCACCGACGGTCTGTCCAGATATCAGCAGTCAGTGCCACATCTGTGCAGCCCTTCAGCTTGACCTTCAACTTAGCCTTTTGCTCCTCGACTGACTTTGGAATAACTGAATATGACAAAGTTTGCCGACACGGAACCTGGTATCTTGGATCAACAACTGGTAAGAACTGGCGAAACTGGGGGCTGTCAATGGCTGAAATTGCAATACACAAGCCAACAATCAGATTATCAATAATCGATTGGGTGATGACTTTCTGCCGACTGCTGCTGGCACCATTTGTTGTAGAACCACCCGCATTTGAATTAGAGGGACTACTTGTGAAATCTGTGATTTGTAACTGATAGTGTTGTTTTAGTCCCAGGTCATATTTTAGTTTCAGTTTTTATTTCGTTTTTTCTGTAATAATTTTAGTTTTCGTCTAGTTTTAGTCTTGCTTCTAATTTTAGTTTTAGTTTTAGTTGTCGTTGACGAAAAGTCAACATTTTCGTCAACGAAGGTTTTAGTTTTCGTGAACGAAAGCAACACTATATTTTAGTTTCAGTTTTTATTTCGTTTTTTCTGTAATAATTTCAGTTTTCGTCTAGTTTTAGTCTTGCTTCTAATTTTAGTTTTAGTTTTAGTTCTCGTTGACGAAAGTCAACATTTTCGTCAACGAAGGTTTTAGTTTTAGTTTTCGTCAACGAAAACAACACTAGTGACTGATCAGATGTTGTTGGTCGAGACGTTTCTCTTTGGTAAGATTTGTACTTATCCTCGTGACGGTTGGACAGATGTCTGTTGAGTTGAATATAAAAATATAAAATTTAGGCCTAAAAAAGTTCTACACAGGCAACGTGTACCGTATTTTCACGTAGGCCTATATAACGCGCGCGCTATACACGATTTTACAAACAGCGCAACCCTCCTGCGCATTATCTACGTGTGCGCGTTATCTAAGGCGACTACATATATTCTTCAATCAAAATACTTAATGTATATTGTTTTTAATTACTTCTGTTGATAAACTATTGCTACTGTATGCTTGAATTTTGAACATTGTTTGCGATAATACGGTATTTTCCGTATAAGGCGTAATTAAAGTTATTAAGAACATGTAGCAAGACTACTAAAATGCGTAATACTACTAATTAAAAAATCTGAAAAAATTACTACTGAGGCTAAACAAAGCACACTTACTTTGTAAATCCTGAAGTCACGTTGATATTGTCTTGAATTATTTTGCGACAAATGCAACATTTTGCACTCCACTTATTTTAAACCTTATCTTCACTAAAGTCGATATAGGCAAAATTAATTACATTTGGTATACGAAGCGGAGCCATTATTTTTTTATAATTAAATTTTAAAAAAATCAATTTATATTTATGAGATTAGAAATATGCCGCCAATAATAAACCGGAAACAAAAAGAAAAGGAAGTCTAGAAATGGCAGCACCATAGATAATATATTATAAATACATGCAGAGTGCATTGCCATAGATTGGCATTGATTTTAAATATAGCACCAGCCTAAGCATAGCAAAAAAATTTTTTTTATTAAAAACCACAAACAGCAGGTCCTTGTAATGTTAATACGGACTGAAAGAGCAAGGACAAGGATAAGGACTTGTCTGCCAAGGACCAGGACAAGGATAAGGACTGAAAAATGGTCCTTAAGGACAAGGATAAACATCACTGTCTGAAACTAAACGAGAAGATATAAGTACATAATAATAATAAAAAGTGGTACGATTTTATTTTAGATCGTGTAATGGCATTATATTGTAACCCTAATGCAGTTAGATATTTGGGAATAAACAGATAGTCAAAGGTTTTTAATTTATGCAATTAATACAGACCCAAAAAAAACAACAAACTGTTTATCACAAGAAATAGAAGCACCACTCTCATATCAGTTATATTAAAAAAAATATTATTTAATAACCCCTAAATAAAGAAGAATACGTTGATGGTTGAATTTTAAATTAAAAAACAACTCAAAGATAGCATTATATTGTAAACTGCTGAAATTTTGTGATTAAAGCCTTATACCATAATGTCCCAGGTAGAATAAGATTACAGTTTTTGTAGTGTTCTAATTAAATAGAGGCAGCACCGCAACCAGGTGATGGAGTATTGACTAAGCACTGGTCTGGAGCCCATGCCCTTAAGGGTTTCTTAAGTAACAGTGATCTGATACTAAATGACTTGGCATTCTTATGTGTGGGGTGAATGGGATCTCAAATGTTGGAGATTGAATGGGATCTCAAATGTTGGAGATTGAATGGGATTTCAAATGTTGGAGATTGAATTGGATCTCAAATGCTGGAGATTGAATGGGATCTCAAATGTTGGAGATTGAATGGGATCTCAAATGGTGGAGATTGAATGGGATCTCAAATGCTGGAGATAGACAGGGACCTAGAGTTGCTGGAGCAGCCTTTAAGAAAGGCATAGGTAACTGGATTTTTTGTTGGAGATTGAACCCATAACCTAAGCCACACAGATTGGGCTCATAACCAAAGTTCCACTGAGTCACAGGGACAGTGAATCCAATCTCTTCTCTCCATTTTTAGAGCAGAAATAGCAAATAAACAGCACATGTGCCAAACCTCGCAAGCTAAAAAGATTTCATGGCAAGCCAAAATATTTAAAATAACAAAAATAAACTTTATTTTTTCACGGCAATAAAAATCTTTTTGGCCATACCTGTGTATGTACACTTGTTCTGATAATAAAATATTTCACTGTTCTGATCATGAAATATAATCTGTTTATATTATATCTACCACTGTTGTGATTATAAAATATAATCATGTACTGATCTTAAAACATCTCACTATGTTTGAGAGATATATATACCCTGTTCTAATAATCAAATATACCTCTTCTCTTAGTTAATAAACTGCTGTTGAAATAATTAAAAAAATATCTCTAATGATTATGAAAAATACCCATATCCTGATCAGCCCCATAGCCAAGCCCGCCCCCCCCCCGCCCCCGCTAGGTGTGAAGTGCCCCCCCCCCCGCTTAAACAAGAAGAAAAGAGGAAAAAATAAAGAAAAAGTAAAATTGCCCCCCTTGATGGGTATTGGTGCCCCCCTGCTGACTTTGACCTGGCTACGGGCCTGGTCCTGATAATGAAATAAACCCATGTTTGGATTATGAAATTTGACCATTTTCTATTTATAAAATAAACTCCTTTTCTGTATATGAATATGAAATAAATCCATGTTTGGAGTGTCAAATATGAGGCATGCTTTCCAAACAGAAGAAATTTCCTGGCACAACAAAAAATTCTAAAATACCAAGAAAATATACTGTATAAAAAAATAGATACTGGCAAGAGCTAAAAAAATTCAATTAAATTTTACTTTAAGTTGTCTTTTTTTTATCTTCTGTATTCTTTTACTTACATTATGAACATTTTGTGATCTCTTGAACTCCGTGATTTCTTCATAGATCTGATAAAATGTCATTAATGCAGCCAAAATCTGTGAAGAACAAAAAAAAATATTAATAAAAAAAATCTACTCACAAAATATTGAAAACATTCATACTGTGATAGTAAAATTGTGTGCCTTCTTTCCAACTATGCAGGCCCGTAGCCAGGTCAAAGTAAGCAGGGGGGCACCAATACCCAGCAAGGGGGCAGTTTTTCTCATTTTAGTTACTTTTTCTTTATTTTTTCCTCTTTTTCTTTTTTAAGCGGGGGGGGGGGCTATCCACACCTAGAGGGGGGGGGGGCAACTATGCAAGAATAAAAGGATATATTTTTCATTTCATCAAAAAACAAACTGGCAGAAACTTTAAATACTATAAAATATTTAATTTAATACTTAATTTTAGAAATATGCCTTATGGTCAATATCCGGTGAGGACTAATCATACCTTTTTTACCCTGCGGACCCCACAGACATACCAAGGTCGGGTGGCGGACCCCCAGAGCCCAAGGCGCCCTGGCCTTAACTTTTCGTACCTCAGGTTGGGCCCTAATATGTCTTATTAAGTTTACGGATGCAATCTGCTTAAATTATGATAAACAGTAGCCTAATTAAGTTACGCGCACATTATGTAAACGCCATTTTACATACGGGAATATCTATCTATCCAAATAATGAAACACTCACCGAGTATTTATTCCACTGGCATGTCCGTTACAGTTTTACCGTTCAGTGGGAAGGCTGTGCCTGTTTTGCACTACAGAGTTTGTCCAAACATGGTGGTATGCGTGATAAACATATGCGTATTTCATGTTCAATGTCCAGTCTGGACCTGTACTTGGTCTTTATCGCAGAAACAGCAGAGAATGCAGTTTCTCACAAATACGTCATAGAAAATGGTAGTATGACATTGATAGCTTTGTCTGACAGCAGCCAGTACTCCTGGAAACATGATAGCCAGAACGACAACAGTGGCAGTCTGCTGAACTGCAAGCGCAGTGTCCTGTCGGACGACAATTCGACCAATTAAATCGGTTAGCCCGCATTTAAAGGGATTTCGAATTCAATCAAATGCGCTGACATCGTCGTCACCGAAATACTGATGAAAGCAATACGACATCTGCTGTAGTTGGTTCAAAGTGGTGCCTGCAATGACGCCTGTCGAAATATTGTTCACTGTAAGAAAGTCAGCCAAAAAACGGAAACATATTATAGGTGTCTTCTTCGCATCTTCCCCTCCATATGCGAAGTTTGTTCTGGAAGGCATCGACTTTGTTAGGGATGTGATGAAGTTCGAACTCGAATCCGACGATATTCGAACTTCGACGTTTTTTTTTTTTTTTTGAGGAAATTGGAATCCGACGGATTTAGAAAAAAAAAACTCCATTGGATTCGAATTTGAAAAATTACCGTTTTCAGATCAAACACGGCCGTAGAAATCGTAACTAAAATTAAAAATCTAGAGACTTTCAAAAACCCGAAATAAAGAAAACAGATAAACTAAACTCCTTACTCAGCTGACCATAGATTAGATGTCGTATTTGGTCATGAACGTATTTTACCCCCTTTTAGCCAAGTGTTGATCAAATCCACATTTGAATCCGACGGATTTATATTTGCCATATCCGAATCCGAGAGATGCGGATTTTCATCTGCTCTGTCACATCCCTAGACTTTGTCATGCGTTTTCAGAACGTTTGTGTCAGTCCCTTGCAATGACAGATTTAAACTATTTAAAATGTTAAAAATGTCTGTTGAAAATGTCTGCAAGATAAGCTATTCTGCAACCCATGCAGGCCCGTTGCCAGGTCAAACTAAGCAGTGAGGCACCAATACCCAGCAAGGGGGTACCTTTACTTTTTCTTTATTTTTTCCTCTTTTTCTTCTTTTTTAAGCGGGGGGGGGGGGGGCTGAACCCACGTATCATCTGTAAAGAAGTGTGCCATCGATTCGTTATGCTGGTATAGACAAATGAGCAGTCTCGTGATTCATAAACACGCTGGACAACTCGATCGCGTGATAATCACCGGACTTCCGTGTGTAGCAACAAATGCTTGTGTTCGGCATCCATTGCGCGGCACATGTTTTCAAACAAACGTTGATTGAGTGACCTGGCTTTGATGAAATTAACAATTTTAATACATGTGGAAAACGCGTTAGCAAGATCTTCATTCATTTTCTTTGCCGCAAGGCCTCGCGGTGAATCACGCAGTGGGTTGATGATACTAGGGAGCATCACCTCAAGATTCAGTAAATTTTAATGAAAACCGTATTTTTAATTGTCTTTTTTATATTATTGGTTGCTGGGCAAGGGTACTATACAAAAAAGTAAAAACTGGCGATATCGGAAAAAAAAGAATAAAAAACAGAAGTTAAAATCGATTATAACGATAGTAACGCACTCATCTAGGTCATTGAAAATGTTTATGTAACAAATGAATTTTTCCCCCTTGATGTATGTATCTCTACCCTGGTACTAAAGTGTGTCTGTCTCTTTCACTGTCAGTCAGCGATCTAGAAATTGTATCCTTGAGAGCTCTTAGTACCCCCCCCCCAATACCACCAGTCTTACCAAGTTAAAGAGATGACCCCTGACCCTTAGTCCGGAATGGAACAGCGTTCATTGTAGTCATATTTTGGTTGTGTACTCAATCTAAATCAAAAGTTATGTTTTTGCAAGACATTCTAAGTTTGTATTGTAACAGTGCCAGCAGGCCCGAATTACCCTACGCTCAATTCATGCACCTGTGCCACATGACTGTCTAGGGCCAATGAATCTGTAGGGGCCAACGAAAGACTAAAAAAAAGAAATATATACGAATGAGATAGTACCATAATATACCAACCACAACATTAAATGTCTTTTTTTTTCATTAATTGATTTTTTTAGATGATCATACACATGTATATTATTTTATCAAATCTTTATAGTCTTTGAATATTAACCAATATACATGTAATGTGCTTAATATGTAACCCACTTTTGGCCCTGTTTTTGAAGGCTTAAATCTGGCACATGCAGAGGCGCAACTAGACCAAACTTTATATATATATATATATATATATATATATATATATATATATATATATATATATATATATATAAAGTGTATATTTCTTAGCGTCTTCTGAAAACAAGCACTTGAAGAATCGTGCAATTAATAAGCTAATAAATTGAAGTAACTAGACCAAAGTTTACATTACCAAGTGAGTAGAAATCTTTCAGTTGCTGAAGTCATAAATTTAAGTGACACAGACAAGACATTAGGGGGTGAGTAAAAGGCCTTGAAGCGCGAAAGGTCACGGATAATTGGTACTGAACTGACCAGGTCGTGAGAGAAGATAAGAGTTAAGTGGGAGATAACTCTGGGATTCAAGGAAAGTGCACCGATTGATGACGATTGGACGAAGTATGTACATGCCAGGAGACTAGTTAGCGAAACTATCAGACACCGACAGTTGGTCTTGTGATAAAAGAATCAATGTAGTAGCAACCTTGACATAGCGGACGAGTAGATTAAATGTCGGCGATTCGTTGGGCAACTCACAGTCGGGAGGGGGTGGCTATCGTCCAGTCCAGTCACAATCTTTTAGAGTACTTTAGACTGTATTAGAACGTTACTCTGTTGACATGGTAGCACAAGCAGTGGCGCAACAAAGATTAGACGAAAATTAGTCAAATTTCGTACGAATGCTTTTAATGTAAGTAAGTTGTATCTCATGATGTTTAGTACAAGTGATTTTTTACCCCCCCCCTCCTCCCTGAAAGTTTGGTCTGGTTGCGCCACTGAACACAAGCCGCTTGTTTTGGTGTAGACTTGGACAAATGCTTTATTGATACTTAATGTTGCATGTTAAATTTTTTTGTGTTGTATCTTAGCGGAGTTCTGGAGTAATTTAGCATACGTGTGTGTTGTGACATGTTATAAACGTAATGTATGTAGCAAGATTTGGTTCACTCGTGGCGTGTACACCAGCATATTATTTTTAGATGTGTACTTCACATGTATGTTTTACGAAATGCGGTAAGGGCGTACAAATTACTGTTCCCGGGTGATACGTTTGGTCATTTTGATCACTAGCTTTGGGGCCCTTTATCGATAAAAGGGCTACAGTAACATTAATGCCACCTGTATACAGTGGTGGAATGTCCCTGTAAAGATGAGGGGCATTTTCTTAGATTCTAAAAGACCACTAATGAGACTGTTTTTATGGTGCCCTCCTTTCAACGCCACAGTTGCCGATAGCGCCATGGTCTTGGAGGCACGACGGGAAATATAGCGGGGGGGGGGAATGAAAAATCCATTGATCCTCATCAGAAATCAAACCAGGGACCTTCCGGTTCACAGTCGAGCGCTTTATCGCACGCCATTCGTCCTGTATATAGAAGTTCTTTATACTTCCAAAATGTCCTAGTAATACATAATATATTTAGACCGGGTATAGGGGCTAACATAATTATATCTAGAGCCGCTCTTATGAATGTGAAAACAAAGCGACGGCCATGAGCCCCCGCAGCAAAAGGTGCCCAATCAAACTTACATTTCTAAGAATTTAAATCTATTAAATCTGCTGCTAACAGAGCTCCCAGTCATCTATGGATCTCATTCCTACGGGCCCCCCCAAATAACTCTGGCTGGCTATCACTGTCTAGGGCCCCCAAATAACTCTGGCTCTCACTGTCTAGGGCCCCCAATTATCTCTGACTCTCACTGTCTACGGCCCCCAAATAACTCTGGCTGGCTATCACTGTCTAGGGCCCCCAAATAACTCTGGATCTCATTGTCTAGGGCCCCCAAACATCTCTGGATCTCACTGTCTAGGGTCACAAATACTTAAGAACGGCTCTGATTGTATGCACGGCCATGTGTCGTGTCCACGTTCAGCTGACAGATATCACCCATGGATGTCCACTGTGGCGATCGTTTATTCAAGGAGTGGGAAAGGACTAATGCCGGTGGTATCTCTTTTTCGGATAAAAGTCGTAAAGAATGGAAACAAGTGTCGTAAAACAACTGACCTAAACGTGATAGCTATAGTAAACATTTGTTGGAAAAAGTAAACATTCCACCAGAGTTTTCACAGAGAAATCAACTGTGTACTCAGCCCCTAGGATAGTTTGACTACCACCTTGCCTCATAATGTACCATGCTAGACAGCGACTTAGGTTTATTGTCTTTACAGGTGAGAGAGTGAGTACCTAAATACTCATTGGAGGGGGGAAAAATAACCTCTATAATTATTGCATTTCAGTACAAGAGTCTTAAAAGTAACTAAAGATGCAACATTCAATATCAACAAATACGACATTTTTGTATGGAAACTTGCCAACTTAGAGTTTTATTTCCAGCTTCTACGTTTACCTATAAGGAAAAGAAGTAATTTCGCTTGTTTTCACACCCATTCACAGCAAGTGTTGTGATTATTTTCACTTACTACCTGAAAGTGGCTTCTTATCTACGAAAAGACCCGTGCTAGAAATGTAAACTCAGAAATGAAACAGGTAGAAATCGACATAGTTGTCAGAAATGGTCAAAGGTACATGAAAAGTGGTTGTCAGGGTTGATAAAAGAGAAATATGGGCAGGGCGGGGATGTGTGTGTGGGGGGGTGGTGGGAGGCGAGCTCATCTACTAACCAGCCCCCTACCCCTCCCCACTTGTTTTAACTGACATCTAGTTGAGAGTGGCAGCATCGTAAGACTTCGGCTTCCATGAGGGGAGGAGGGGGGGCAGGAGAGTACTGGTGAGTCAAGGGCGTCATCAATCATGAGGTGCCCCCGCGGGGAGGAGGGTAAATGTAGAGTACATGGGCGTAAATTACTCTGCTCATCTTACGGTCTTGTGAAGTCGCGGTATGGGGTAAGTCGAGCACAATACGGTGATAAACATCGGGGCATAGAAAGTGATTTGTATCCATCCAATGGAACATTTAAAAAAAAAAAAAGATTTTGGTTCAAAGCACAAACCTCTTCACAACAGTTTATCGTTTGATACATCAACACATCTTCGATCAAATCTATGCATTTATAAAACAAGCCTGAATAAATAAATACACTGTCCTAAAAATGAGCATCTAAAGCAGCGGTTGTCGACCTTTTTTAGAGCATTTTCGAAAAAAAATGCTCTATTGTCCCCGTTTTGTCTGTCTGTCTGTCTGTCTGTCTGTCATCACCCTAGATCTCAATAACCATAAGTCCTAGACCCATGATGTATGTATCATTTTGTAGGTCTTGGCCTGCCAAGAAAGAGGTTTTTTCCATTTCGCGATCTGACCTCTCAGGGCCGTAAAAGGGGCCTTAGTACCGTTTTTACTATATAAGCTATATTAATAAAGGAACGCTATATCTCAGCAACTATAAGTCCTAGACCCATGATGTATATATCATTTTGTAGGTCTTGGCCTACCAAGAAATGACTTTTTTTTTCCATTTCGCGATCTGACCTCTTAGGGCCGTAAAAGGGGCCTTATAACTGTCTGTCTGTCATCACCCTAGATCTCAATAACCATAAGTCCTAGACCCATGATGTATATATCATTTTGTAGGTCTTGGCCTGCCAAGAAATAGCTTTTTTCCATTTTGCGATCTGACCTCTCAGGGCCGTAAAAGGGGCCTTAGTACCGTTTTTTACTATATAAGCTATATTAATAAAGGAACGCTATATCTCAGCAACTATAAGTCCTAGACCCATGATGTATATATCATTTTGTAGGTCTTGGCCTACCAAGAAATGACTTTTTTTCCATTTCGCAATCTGACCTCTCAGGGCCGTAAAAGGGGCCTTTTAAAGTGCTGTTTTTTACTATATAAGATATATTAATAATGGACCGCCCTATATCTCAGCAACCATAAGTCCTAGACCCATGATGTATATATCATTGTGTAGGTCTTGGCCTGCCAAGTGTACATCAAAAGTCCATTTCGCGATTTGACCTCTCAGGGCCAAAATATAAGAGATTGTTATGTACCGTTTTGCTTATATTTTAAATATAAATAATAAAAGCTAATCAAAGGGGCGTAATCATTATTTATTTTTGTAACAGTTATTTTTTCATCCCCGGCACTGTTTTATTCTTATATCGAGCACTATAGTGCTCAAAGTATGTGTCATAGTAGGTCGCCAAAAAAAAAAAAGTTGTAATAATTACTAAATCGATAACGTTTACACTTTTATATCAGTTTTTTCTGCTTTCATCTTTTGTTCTTTGTTGAAAGGTGGGTCGCGAAAACCAAAACAGGTCGCGCAAATCGCAAAAGTATGAGAAGTATGCAATGGCCATGGAGGCACCACGGAAGATATATCGGAAACTTGAGCCAAGACCTGAACATTTTCCTTGGTCCTCACCGGAGATCGAACCAGGTATCTTCAGGTCAACAGTTAAGCGCTTTACCGCAGGACCATCCGTGGGCGATTTTTAGAGCATTTTCGAAAAAAAAATGCTCTATTGTCCCCGTTTTGTCTGTCCGTCCGTCTGTCCGTGTACACCCTAGATCTCAACAACCATAAGTCCTAGACCCATGATGTATATATCATTTTGTAGGTCTTGGCCTGCCAAGAAATGACTTTTTTTCATTTCGCGATCTGAACTCTGAGGGGCGTAAAAGGGACCTTATAAAGTACCGTTTTTTTTACTATATAAGCTATATTAATAAAGGAGCGCCCTATATCTCAGCAATCATAAGTCCTAGACCCATGATGTATATATCATTTTGTAGGTCTTGGCCTGCCATGTGTACATCAAAAGTTCATTTCGCGATAGGACCTCTGAGGGCCGGGCTTCAGGGCTCCTAAGGGGCTTATATATTATATATATACACCTTGTACGTTCAATAGCCCGTTCATTTGGTGCGAAATACTGCAGCACGTAGTTTCACCAAGACTTATTTAGAAACTCATCAAATGAAATAGTAAGCTTGTGTTCTGAGTTTAATTGAAAGTATCAGAGCTATGCAACAATTGACGGAGTTTTCGGACGATTAAATGACTATAATTTCGAATGTTTTCAATTATGAGTCCTATTTCAGTAACCACAAACCACTTGTAGTTAGATTTAAGAGAAAATAATTTTGTTTTCAAATATAAGAAAACGTCTTTTTAATATCTTTTTTCAGATATATGCATTACACAATTGAATTTATAAACATTTACAAAATTTACAAATATTTACTAAAAGATAGCATACGTACTGATACATAATACGAAAATGCTCTAACACGTCCTGTGTCCAGAATGGAACAGGCTTAATTGCTTGTTTTTTTTTTTGCGACTGGACCCCCAAAGGGTGAGAAAGTAGCCCTCAATAGTAAGTTGGCGAATAAATTAATGTAACATATATTTTTATAATAATGGAATGCGCTTAGCTCTTTGATGCGATACTCGGACACGTGGTTTGACGAGTTGATAAGTCACGCAGCAAACTGGCGAACTACTTCGAACTCTTGAAAATTATATGTCGCTGCGTAACCCTTTCCCGTACCGTGTGGGCTACGTGTATCGCCGGTTGAGAGCCGCCGATTTGAAGCTAAATTTATTATTGTTTTAAGCTGACAACTAGGTGAGGAAACGTAAATGTGATCCCATTAATTACTTTTACACATGCACAAGAAGGAATAACAATGATATGTTAAAACAACATACATAAAGTTATGTGTCGGTATATCAATCGTTTTATTACAGTATCCTGGAATCAATGACATTGTTATTATAGTATCATACATTGTTATGTATCTGAAGTAGGACTAAAAAAAAGTAAATAAGAGATATTATAAAACAATAACATTATATTGATATAGAAATTACCTCCGTCACAAATCGGAAGGACAAAGACTACTTAAAAGTTGTGTTTACATTCGTAGAAATTTTGTCCCGATATATAATATTTTCTTCAGTTCCGAACTGGAATTTCTAATGTTGTTGGAGGAGGTAAACAGGAAAACCAAGACGTCATAACGGGCCAACCACTACACAGAAAGAACTGCATGACATTGCTACATAAAACCTTTGACATATAACAGAAAACATATTGCTGGCAAACGGGTTTAAGGTGAAATGGGGGTGGTGGCGTGGTGGGGTAGTTGGGGAGGGGGAGACTGGTTTAGATTTTTTTTTTTTGACTCCTGAAGGCTCGGCCAGTGATAAAGAGTGAAACGCTGGAGATATTTAGTGAGGGCTACAGATGAAAGGCCCCAATGTATATGATGTCTATAGCCCAGCACTCAGAAGTGTTGTTTCTGTTAACGATACCAAGGATGAGAAGAGGAGGGGGAAAGGGGGGGGGGTGCATACATTTCATTTAAGTTTTTCATTAAATTGTTATATTTGTGCTGAACATCGAGAAATCAAAACAATCTAATTGTGGAATCTGAGCCCATACGCAAGGATGTTAAAAAAAAAAAAGAAAGACTGTATACAAAGGGTTGGGGAAAAGGTTCACATAATCCTCATCAAAATAACAACGTGCCCCACCCACTGAGCAAGACCCCCACATACAGTGACCGTGGAGGGCTTTATTGTGGGTGTGAGTGGAAGGGGTACGGCACTAACCAAATCACTTTGGCCGTTGTAAGGAATTTTTTTAATTAGAATTTCAAGAACAAACCTTTTTTTGTGTGCATAAGCTTTTAATTAGTTTAACTTTCTGTGTGTTTGTCCTGAAATTTTGTAATACAATTTTGCAGCTGTTTTCATTTAGTGAGAAGGTTCACAGTGAGTAGACATGTAGATTTTACAAGACAATACACGTTTTTTTTTATAATAATTTTGAGTCATTTAGTAAACATTTTGTAGAATTACAAATGTTTAGTAATTTTGAGTCATTTAGTAAACATTTTGTTGAATTACAAATGTTTGGCAATTTTTGTAATGAGGAAAAAAAAGCGCCTGGATATTTTCATGAAAAAAAATCCTAATTAAAAGCACCAGGACATACATGCGCTAAATAGTTCACCTGCTTTTTTAAAATCTTACATAGACTTGCCAAAAAAAGACTAAAGTGTGCAACTATAGGAATTTTATTTTATTCACAACTAAAAAGTTGATAATAAAAATAAATATAATAAAAAACCTTTTAAAAAAATCATCTTTTATAAAATTGCACAAAATAAAGTTAAAAACAACAATAACAAAAAAAATAACAACAATTATTTTATATCGTACAACTATTTACATAAAATATCACTAAATTTAAAAGAGTATCAAAGTTTGATTTTTAAAAAAAAATGCTTTCATTCAGATACACTAGCTGTACCCTGCAAAACCTTTGCGTAGAGTTATATCCCCTTAGGCTTGATAGGTAGGATAGGTTATTTTTGGTTTCGGGCAGATCCGATTTTTTCATGAATGTATTTTTAACAGGAATACTGTTGTATTAATTATTTACTTTCAATTTAACGCAGAACCCAAATAGCTTTTATATTCAGACATACTAGCTGTATTCCACAAATCATTGGCAGCATGCATTTTATTACACACACACACACACAAAACACAGCTTAACTTTCAAAGGAATCCTTTAGTAAAGTAATGAATTAGTATGTATTTAAGTCCATATATTCTCTTACATAATGTAAATGGCGGAACATATTTTACCTCGCACCATATCACGCATGAACTACGACTACAAATACCAAGCAGTATTCCTTTCTAAAATATCTTGTATAGAAGACAAATAAAAGTATTCCGATATATGAAGATATATCTTTAAAAATATTCATAAAGAATGCAGAATATAAACCACCCCTCCCCCCCCGGGATCAAGTCAGGTACATAACGAGTATTTATGAGACGCAGTACTCAATAGTCAGTCCACAGTAAATTATAATTCATTGTTTGATTTTAAATGTATAAAAGAAGTACATTTAGATTTGTTTGTAATTCACTTCTAGTACCATCCATGAAATTCAATCAGTTACATTGAGATAGAACCTTTTCGTTAGCCATTTGTTAAATAAATTACTTTAATTAACAGGACAAGTTCAACTTCAATAATGTCTGAATATTGATCAGGGGAACTAACTCTAGCCAAAGTCATTCAATCTTAGTTTTTATTGATTAATGTTTCTGTCAAAAAAAAAACATCTTTCCTGCTGCCGTGGAATCAATATACATAATGGGCTAATGGCCGCCAATATTTACAACTATGTTGTATTCAGGGTTGTCCTATCCTATAGACATTAGTGTCTTTAGAAAATGTAATTTATGACATGACAATATTAAAACCTCAGGATATTCAAGAGTGATTGAATTTCCAAACTCGATTCACTGAAAATTTGAACAAAGTACAATAAAAGTAATAAAGCATAAAATGTGGTTGATTTGAAAATTGTCAAATTATGGAGTGCAGCTGGTATTCGAGATTGCTGCCCGTGCTCTAATATGTTAATTTATCTACTCATCCAATTTTCTATGAATACAGTGGATTCCACTTAATTGGGACACCGCTTAATTGGGACAGCCGCTTATTTGGGACAAATCTCAAAGAAACCAAACCAAGAAGCCAATAGTAAATTTGTATGTTTAATTGGGACAGCCGCTTAATTGGGACAAAAAGCTTCGGTCCGGATGTGTCCCAATTAAGCGGAATCGACTGTATTTCTATCAGCATCACCTCAAGATTCAGTAAATTTTAATGAAAACCGTATTTTTAAATGTCTTTTTTATATTATTGGTTGCTGGGCAAGGGTACTATACAAAAAAGTAAAAACTGGCGATATCGGAAAAAAAAAGAATAATAAACAGAATTTAAAAATCGATTCTAACGATAAAAAAACCACTCGGATCTAGGTCATTGAAAATTTTTATGTAACAAATGAATGTTTCCCCCTTGATGTATGTATCTCTACCCTGGTACTAAAGTGTGTCTGTCTCTTTCACTGTCAGTCAGCGATCTAGAAATTGTATCCTTGAGATCTCTTAGTACCCCCCCCCCCAATACCACCAGTCTTACCAAGTTAAAGAGATGACCCCTGACCCTTAGTCCGAAATGGAACAGCGTTCATTGTAGTCATATTTTGGTTGTGTACTCAATCTAAATCAAAAGTTATGTTTTTTGCAAGACATTCTAAGTTTGTATTGTAACAGTCCCAGCAGGCCCGAATTACCCTACGCTCAATTCATGCACCTGTGCCACGTGACTGTGTCTAGGGCCAATGAACCTGTAGGGGCCAACGAAAGGCTAAAAAAAAGAAATATATACCAATGAGATAGTACCATAATATATCAACCACAACATTAAATGTCATTTTTTTTCATTTATTGATTTTTTTAGATGATCATACGCAATTATATTATTTTATCAAATCTTTATAGTCTTTAGATATTAACCAATGTATATGTAATGCGCTTAATATGTAACCCACTTTTGGCCCTGTTTTTGAAGGCTTAAATCTGGCACATGTAGAGGCGCAACTAGACCAAACTTTCGGGGGGGGGGCAACAAAATCACTTGTATTAAACATCATGAGATACAACTTACTTACATGTGACTAATTTTGATCTAATCTTATAATTTTTTTTATTTCGGGGGGGGGGGGGGCAAATGCCCCCAATGCCCCCCCCCCTTGTTGCGCCACTGGGCACATGTTAGACAATACACGAGTTTAATCATTTTGAGTCCATACATTCAAATATTACAAAGCTAAATATTTTTTTTATTAATGTTTATGATTGGAAAATATCACTTTAAATTATCATGTTTAAAATTTTAAAAAACCTGGCAAATATCGATGCAAAAGGGTTAAAAATATTTAAGCTTTTTTTTTTTAGTCTTATTTAGACTTGACAGTTTAATAAACTATTTTAAAGAGCAAAAACAATAGACAGTTTAATTCTTACAAAATTAAAAAAAAGTAATAAAAGAAATGTATTGTTATACATGTATTTTTATTTCAAAAATAAGCTTTCATTAAAATACACTTAAAAGTAAAAAAAAAAATTAATAATAATTAATTATATAATTCAAATATTTAGATGAATTATCATTACTAAAATTAAAAGCGTTAGTGATTACAATATACATACAATACGGAAGTAGTGAACTAAATATGTGTCTTTAAATTAGTTGATAAGTAGCAGTAAATTAGTAAACACATAAACTAATATCTAAACGTAAAATATGGGAAATATGATTGGTTTTAGACGTACTTGTCAACTATGTTCATTCGACAGTCATTTTACAGATATATATATTTATGATATATATATATATATATAGTGCATATTTCTTAGCGTCTTTCTGAAAACAAGCACTTGAAGAATCGTGCAATTAATAAGCTAATAAATTGAAGTAACTAGACCAAAGTTTACATTACCAAGTGAGTAGAAATCTTTCAGTTGCTGAATTCATAAATTTAAGTGACACAGACAAGACATTAGGGGTGAGTAAAAGGCCTTGAAGCCCGAAAGGTCACGGATAATTGGTACTGAACTGACCAGGTCGTGAGAGAAGATAGAGTTAAGTGGGAGATAACTCTGGGATTCAAGGAAAGTGCACCGATTGATGACGATTGGACGAAGTATGTACATGCCAGGACAGGAGACTTAGTTAGCGAAACTATCAGACACCTGACAGTTGGTCTTGTGATAAAAGAATCAATATGGTAGCAACCTTGACATAGCGGACGAGTAGAATAAATGTCGGCGATTCGTTGGACAACTCACAGTCGGGAGGGGGTGGCTATCGTCCAGTCCAATCACAATCTTTAGAGTACTTTAGACTGTATTAGAACGTTACTCTGTTGACATGGTAGCACAAGCAGTGGCGCAACAAGGCAGGGGGGATGACCCCCGAAATAAAATAAAATTAAAAGATTAGACCAAAATTAGTCAAATTTCGTACGAATGCTTTTAATGTAAGTTGTATCTCATGATGTTTAATACAAGTGATTTTTTTACCCCCCCCCTCCCTGAAAGTTTGGTCTAGTTGCGCCAAAGAACACAAGCCGCTTGTTTTAGTGTAGACTTGGACAAATGCTTTATTGATACTTAATGTTGCATGTTAAATATTTGTGTTGTATCTTAGCGGAGTTCTGAAGTAATTTAGCATACGTGTGTGTTGTGACATTTTATAAACGCAAGATTTGGTTAACTCGTTGCGTGTACACCAACATATTATTTTTATATGTGTACTTCACATGTATGTTTTACGAAATGCGGCAAGGGCGTACAAATTACTGTTCCCGGGTGATACGTTTGGTCATTTTGATCACTAACTTTGGGGCCCTTTATCGATAAAAGGGCTACAGTAACATTAATGCCACCTGTATACAGTGGGGAAATGTCCCTGTAAAGATGAGGGGCATTTTCTTAGATCCTAAAAGACCACTAATGAGACTGTTTATATGGTGCCCTCCTTTCAACGCCACAGTTGCCGATAGCGCCATGGTCTTGGAGGCACGACGGGAGATATAGCGGGGGAGGGGGCATGAAATATCCATTGATCCTCATCAGAAATCAAACCAGGGACCTTCCGGTTCACAGTCGAGCGCTTTATCGCACGCCATTCGTCCTGTATATAGAAGTTCTTTATACTTCCAAAATGTCCTAGTAATACATAATATATTTAGACCGGGTATAGGGGCTAACATAATTATATCTAGAGCCGCTCTTATGAATGTGAAAACAAAGCGACGGCCATGAGCCCCCGCTGCAAAAGGTACCCAATCAAACTTACATTTCTAAGAATTTAAATCTTATTAAATCTGCTGCTAACAGAGCTCCCAGTCATCTATGGATCTCATTCCTACGGCCCCCCAAATAACTCTGGCTGGCTATCACTGTCTAGGGCCCCCAAATAACTCTGGCTTTCACTGTCTAGGGCCCCCAATTATCTCTGACTCTCACTGTCTACGGCCCCCAAATAACTCTGGCTGGCTCTCACTGTCTAGGGCCCCCAAAAAACTCTGGCTCTCACTGTATAGGGCCCCCAAACATCTCTGGATCTCATTGTCTAGGGCCGCCTAACAGTCTGGCTTTCACTGTCTATGGCCCCCAAATAACTCTGGCTCTCTCTGTCTAGGGCCCCAAACATCTCTGGATCTCATTGTCTAGGGCCCCAAACATCTCTGGATCTCACTGTCTACGGCCCCCAAATAACTCTGACTGGCTCTCACTGTCTAGAGCCCTCAAATAACTGGCTCTCACTGTCTAGGGCCCCCAAACATCTCTGGATCTCATTGTCTAGGGCCCCCAAACAGTCTGGCTTTCACTGTCTATGCCCCCCAAATATCTCTGTCTAGGGCCCCAAACATCTCTGGATCTCATTGTCTAGGGCCCCCAAACATCTCTGGATCTCACTGTCTAGGGCCCCCAAACATCTCTGGATCTCACTGTCTAGGGCCCCCAAACATCTCTGGATCTCACTGTCTAGGGCCCCCAAACATCTCTGGATCTCATTGTCTAGGGCCCCCAAAAATCTCTGGATCTCATTGTCTAGGGCCCCCAAACATCTCTGGATCTCACTGTCTAGGGCCCCCAAACATCTCTGGATCTCACTGTCTAGGGCCCCCAAACATCTCTGGATCTCATTGTCTAGGGCCCCCAAAAATCTCTGGATCTCATTGTCTAGGGCCCCCAAACATCTCTGGATCTCACTGTCTAGGGCCCCCAAACATCTCTGGATCTCACTGTCTAGGGCCCCCAAACATCTCTGGATCTCACTGTCTAGGGCCCCCAAACATCTCTGGATCTCACTGTCTAGGGTCACAAATACTTAAGAACGGCTCTGATTGTATGCACGGCCATGTGTCGTGTCCACGTTCAGCTGACAGATATCACTCATGGATGTCCACTGTGGCGATCGTTTATTCAAGGAGTGAGAAAGGACTAATGCCGGTAGTATCTCATTGTTCCAGACTCCGTTATATCTAACTGTTTAGCTTAACCTTACTTCGTAAGGTGGACGCCAGACCAATAAAGTTGAAGTTCCTATCATTGTTGTATTGCCAACAGATGATTTCGATTCGAAATAGATTGCAAAGTATCCTTCAACGTGAACTTGCGTTCTGCACTATGGTTAATTATACTCTTACTAGCACCTTGATTACTTGTACTCGTACTAGCACCTTGATTACTTGTACTCTTACTAGCACCTTGATTAATTATACTCTTACTAGCACCTTGATTAATTATACTCTTACTAGCACCTTGATTACTTGTACTCTTACTAGCACCTTGATTACTTGTATTCTTACTAGCACCTTGATTACTTGTACTCTTACTAGCCCCTTGATTAATTATACTCTTACTAGCACCTTGATTAATTATACTCTTACTAGCACCTTGATTACTAGTACTCTAACCAGCACGGTTTTTTTACTCATAGTTTTACTTACAATGTAAAACATATGTATTTGTACCTCGTACTTACACATTGGGTGCTTGCACTCATATTTGTAGTCACATGGTCAGACTGGAAACATATCTAGTAGCCAGTGTGACAAGGTTACGCCTGGGGAGTTGGGTGCAGTTTGAACACTTCCCCACGCCCCAAGACGCTCCGTGTGAACAGTGACGCTCTGTCTGCTCTCAAAATGTGTACATCTACGTGTGCTATGTGTACATCTACGTGTGCTATGTGTAGCATCTACGTGTGCTTTGTGTACATCTAGGTGTGCTATGTGTAGCATCTACGTGTGCTATATGTACATCTAGGTGTGCTATGTGTAGCATCTACGTGTGCTATGTGTACATCTACGTGTGCTATATGTACGTCAACGTGTGCTATGTCTACATCTAGGTGTGCTATATGTACATCTAGGTGTGCTATGTGTAGCATCTACGTGTGCTATGTGTACATCTACGTGTGCTATATGTACGTCAACGTGTGCTATGTCTACATCTAGGTGTGCTATATGTACATCTAGGTGTACTATGTGTAGCATCTACGTGTGCTATGTCTACATCTAGGTGTGCTATATGTACATCTACGTGTGCTATATGTACGTCAACGTGTGCTATGTGTATATCTAGGTGTGCTATGTGTAGCATCTACGTGTGCTATGTGTACATCTACGTGTGCTATATGTACGTCAACGTGTGCTATGTCTACATCTAGGTGTGCTATATGTACATCTAGGTGTGCTATGTGTAGCATCTACGTGTGCTATGTGTACACCTAAGTGTGCTATATGTACGTCAACGTGTGCTATGTGTATATCTAGGTGTGCTATGTGTACATCTACGTGTGCTATGTGTACATCTACGTGTGCTATATGTACGTCAACGTGTGCTATGTGTACATCTACGTGTGCTATGTGTACATCTACGTGTGCTATATTTACGTCAACGTGTGCTATGTGTACATCTACGTGTGTTATGTGTACGTCTACGTGTGTTATGTGTACATCTACGTGTGCTATGTGTACATCTACGTGTGTTATGTGTACATCTACGTATGTTATGTGTACATCTACGTGTGTTATGTGTACGTCTAAGTGTGCTATATGTACGTCAACGTGTGCTATGTGTACATCTACGTGTGTTATGTGTACGTCAACGTGTGCTATGTGTACATCTACGTGTGCTATGTGTACATCTACGTGTGCTATGTGTACATCTACGTGTGCTATGTGTACATCTACGTGTGCTATGTGTACATCTACGTGTGCTATGTGTACATCTACGTGTGCTATGATTTCAAAATATAATAATTACGCCACTATTTAATGAACCAGCGTGTCTGTGTAGACATGACAAGACTGACGATATAGCAGAATAGAATGATTACGATTATGTTATTCTGAGTGTCGCAAAAGTGGGTGGGAGGGGGGAATTCCATAAAATCCCTTTGTTAAATTTAAAATTGAATATTTTTAGTACGGGTATAACTTTATTTAATCAAGTTAAAAGTCAAACGTCATAAGTCTACTTTGTAGTTGGGACCCAGAATTTAATCCACACTGACCGTGGGTCATAATAGTTTCTTTATGTGGA
Source organism: Bulinus truncatus (assembly GCA_021962125.1). Classification (NCBI taxonomy): domain Eukaryota; kingdom Metazoa; phylum Mollusca; class Gastropoda; family Planorbidae; genus Bulinus; species Bulinus truncatus. Next base: position 1,035,674 of record JAGDYQ010000113.1, read on the forward strand.
CAACCCCCTCCCCCCTATTCCCCCGCTCCTTTATTGACCCCAGAAGTGTGAACCGATGATCTATGTTGCTAACATATGTTAGGAAAGGGTAATCAAACAAATGTTAAGACAAGGGTCATCAAACATATGTTAAGACAAGGGTCATCAAACAAATGTTAAGACAAGGGTCATCAAACATTTGTTAAGACAAGGGTCATCAAACAAATTTTAAGACAAGGGTCATCAAACATATGTTAAGACAAGGGTCATCAAACATATGTTAGGACAAGGGTCATCAAACATATGTTAGGACAAGGGTCATCAAACATATGTTAGGACAAGGGTCATCAAACATATGTTAGGACAAGGGTCATCAAACATATGTCAAGACAAGGGTCATCAAACATATGTTAGGACAAGGGCCATCAAACATATGTTAGGACAAGGGTCATCAAACATATGTCAAGACAAGGGTCATCAAACATATGTCAAGACAAGGGTCATCAAACATATGTTAGGACAAGGGTCATCAAACAACGGATAGGCAAATTAGGCGACCAGTTCGCCCCCCCCCCTTTCCTTTTACTGCCAAATGATCCAAATCTGGTGAAATTCAAATTAAAACCTGGTGATGTAGAAGCCCCGATATGTACTTTTATCTTGGGCCCCTAAATATATCCAAGTCTCGGATTAGGGACCCCGAAAAAAACTTATAACGGCTGTGCACGCACACACACACATACACACAAGGATAAGAGTTCGCTAAAATGAAAAAGTTTAAAGTTTCGTTTGTCCGACATCTTGCCAAACGTCGATTTCTTGTAAGATCAATTATTTATTTCTTGGCACTCGTATATTGATGCATGTCGAGACTATTTATACATTGCTGACCCTAGAAGAACACTTGCATTGCCCCCATCACATACTGTAGAACACTCACATTGCCCCCATCGCATACTATAGAACACTTACATTGTCCCCATCACAGACTGTAGAACACTTTACATTGCCCCCATCACAGATTGTAGAAGACTTACATTGAACGAATCACTGACTGTAGAACACTTACATTGCCCCCATCACAGACTGTAGTATACTTTACATTGCCCCCTTCACAGACTGTAGAACACTTTACGTTGCCCTCATCACAGACTGTAGAACACTTTACATTGCCCTCATCACAGACTGTAGAACACTTACATTGCCCCCATCACAGACTGTAGAACACTTACATTGCCCCCATCACAGACTGTAGTACACTTACATTGCCCCATCACAGACTGTAGTACACTTACATTACCCCATCACAGACTGTAGTATACTTTACATTGCCCCCTTCACAGACTGTAGAACACTTACATTGCCCCCATCACAGACTGTAGTACACTTACATTGCCCCCATCACAGACTGTAGAACACTTACATTCCCCCCATCACAAACTGTAGTACACTTACATTGCCCCCATCACAGACTGTAGAACACTTACATTCCCCCCATCACAAACTGTAGTACACTTACATTGCCCCCATCACAGACTGTAGTACACTTTACATTGCCCCCATCACAGACTGTAGAACACTTACATTCCCCCCATCACAAACTGTAGTACACTTACATTGCCCCCATCACAGACTGTAGAACACTTACATTCCCCCCATCACAAACTGTAGTACACTTACATTGCCCCCACCACAGACTGTAGTAATTTATTGCAATATCTTGCGTTGAGGTCTCTGAACGCACGAGTTCCGATTCCCGGGGGGGGGGGGCTAAAAGTAAAAGGCGTCTCATGGTATTTAATCATACGCATTTTATTATTTCGAGTGGTTTCGTAGGGGAGCCCGCTCATTGGTTCTCCCAGGGTCTCACATGACTGTTATGTGGTGGGCCAGATGTGACGTTAGCACTACACGGGGCCTCACATGGCTGTTATGTGGTGGGCCAGATGTGTCGTTAGCACTACACGGGGACCAAAGGCGAGCGTCATATACTGGACTTAGAACAAACGGTTAGTTATGTCACTGTTAGACAAAAAAAAACTCAAAGTGCGGGGCCCCCTTAATAAGCGAGCCTCCCGTCAGGTGCGGCAATCGCCCCCAGTTGCCACGCATTAAGGGAATTGGGTCATGGTCATGTATTTTTATCCGCGTGTCAATAAATAATTAATAAAACACACATATAATTGAGATCTGAGATATCTGCATGACAAATATACAAGAACTAATCTTCATTTCATTTCATGAAGAACTTTGAAGAAAAAATCGGTTTTGTGGAAAAGAAGGAAGTGTTGGACAAATTTATAAAACTTTATGGAATCAATTTTTGTTCGCTTTTTGGTGTCAAGTTCACTCTGCACAGCGGGACCTAAACATGCCGTCTGCTATATCCGATATGCTGACATAACTTTTTTTTTTCAGATTGCAAATTGTGACACGTTAAATCTTTCAGGAAATGATACATTTCTACAAAGATCATCGAGCGAAATTTGTGTTTAATAGCACAGCAATTCTGTATGTCATTTTGATATTTATACACAATGCTGTATGCATACGGAAAAAAAAATGATTAAAAACATGGATTTCTCGGTTAACAGTATTGGAACAAATGATCCTCAAAATGATACGTTCGTTTCTTCAATAACATGCCGTGCGTCCTCTTTTTTTAATCGCTGCCCACGCATTCTTTAAGCCCCCCTCCCCCCACTGCCCTACCCGCCTTCCCTCAACATACCCCACCCCCACTCCCCACCACCCCCCGACCTTATCGCGGCTGGTAAGTAGGTAACAATGAACTGACCTGGTGAGAACACTAGCTCAGGTATGTTTACAGAGAGGTAACATCGGGAAAAGCCCAAAACTTTGACCTACTTTGCCAAGTCTAATGCGACCCGTCTCAAACACCCCCCCCCTTTTTTTTTTTTCCTTTCGGCTGCGACGGAAGTAGCCGAGCCCATGGCCGAGTGTCTCCGAGACACCGCTGAATATAGTGTTGTGTTTGTGTAGTCGTGCTACCTTCGTGTGTGGCTGGGTCGTCGCTTCTCCTCGACACAGAGGAGAGTTAGGAAACATATACATTAGAAGGAATGTCGAAGGAAGAAGAAAGTTAAAACTGTTAGAACAACGGCGACAATGTGAAAGCGGACCAAAAAAAAAAGGGTGTGAACACCGAGCGAAAATGAACAGGATTATGCTTCTGGCGGCCCCTGACCGTCATAAACAAAGGATACCCGAAAGTTAATGCGGGGGGCAGGGGAGTGAGACTAGGAAATGCTCCAGTCGTTTCGATGGGACGTCTGTGACTTTATCACTCTTCTACTGTGCTGGATTTCAACGTTGGAGGTCCACTGCTTGGACGGACTAAATTCCGCTTCTGGTAAGTTGAAGTTTGTTTTTTTTGACCTCGTACAGTTTTGATTATCTAATTAAGATCGTGAATAACGTCCCCCCCCTCCCGACCCCACTGGGAGTGTTGCTGTGTTGGACGTGTGTTCTTCTTTTACGACTCAGGGAATAGTGGCTGTATTAGTAATGGGATAATGAGAGAAGGGGGCAAAGTGATCCAGGAACCTACAGTGGGAAGGAATGTTTTACACCAGTATATATATATATGTGTGTGTGTGTGTCCCTTGTGCTGCGTTAGTTAGGTACACTAACACGGCTAATGGGTTCTGTTGTTTTATAGAATTAAACGATTGATGTCATTAGAATAGTCCCCAGGTAAAACGATCACAACTATCAGTACGGATTTAATAACAAATATAACACCAACTGTTTAATGCAAAAAGCTTGTTTTAATTGTATTCTAGCCTGAAAACAAATATTTTAAATGAATATCCTATTTAATTTACTCAACATAAATCACATGAAAATTGGTCAAACAGCATGACCCATATTCTCTCTCTCTCTCTCTCTCTCTCCCTCTCTCTCTCTCTCTCTCTCTCTCTCTCTATATATATATATATATATATATAAACCTATAATACTGTATATATCATTAGTTAGGTATCTCCTAATTATAAAGTGAAAGTCATTATCTATATTATACAAAAATGTATATTAGTCTTGAGGCTATTCTATATATCAGTTTACTAAATATATTATGGTTGGCTTTAATTTAACCTCCAAATAGTTGGCCATTTGTTTAAAAGTTCATACCAGACCCTACACATTAACTCTTTATACAGTCTCTGGATTATTTAGTCTTAGGGTGACTGGATACTATTTCTATTCTTATACACATCACATTCATATGACATATTGTCTGACAAACTGTAAAACGATGTTTTGCTAGAAAATTTAAGTCTAGCTTGTAGTATTATATCCAAGGACCCCCTTCCCCAACCCTCTCAAATATGGTTGGTTATATTTTTATTGGCAGTTGGGAAAAATAAACTCTGCTTATATTCAATAGAAAATTGTGTTCGTTGGTGAAATTTCCTGAAATATGATAGTTCAGTAATAGTCTAAGATTTGGCTGAGTGATTCAATGTTTGTAATGGGATAGTTTTCTGTGAGAAAAATAACGACAGTTTGAAGAATAAACTAAATTAGTTAGTATAGAGTGGTATTTATTAAATAAATCACACCAGGATTGTGTTCATGTATTGTATTAGGCAACAGACCCACACAATACATTGTTTGGTATTACATGGTTGATTGTTATTATAGAATAGAGTTTACATGGTCAATTCTTATCTTCTACTTTATATGTATTTTATTTCCTAAATTTTCGTTAGGTTGGGATTTTAATTATCATTGATTTCCCAAAGCAGAAGTGAACTATTCGAACCGGAAGCATGATTTCCTAGTTATATACCGGAGAGGTTTTTAATTTACTTTTATTTCTTTCTTCTAGTCAAATGTTGTTACGAACATAACAAGAAATAATGACATAATAAAGTTGATTGTTTAGTTTGATTTTCAAATGACTATCAATTATATTTCATATATTTAAATTGAACATTACACAATAATGTTTGGGGTTAAGTTTTGTAAATTTGTTTTTACTATTAACTGATGTTACGTTCCTTGACGTCTGTGAATCAACGCATTGTATACATGTATAACTTTCTGCTGACAATTAATGTGAATCATCGCATTGTATACATGTATAACTATCTGCTGACAATTAATGTGAATCAACGCATTGTATACATTTATAACTTTCTGCTGACAATTAATGTGAATCAACGCATTGTATACATGTATAACTATCTGCTGACAATTAATGTGAATCAACGCATTGTATACATGTATAACTATCTGCTGACAATTAATGTGAATCAACGCATTGTATACATTTATAACTATCTGCTGACAATTAATGTGAATCAACGCATTGTATACATTTATAACTATCTGCTGACAATTAATGTGAATCAACGCATTGTATACATGTATAACTTTCTGCTGACAATTACTGTGAATCAACGCATTGTATACATTTATAACTTTCTGCTGACAATTAATGTGAATCAACGCATTGTATACATTTATAACTTTCTGCTGACAATTACTGTGAATCAACGCATTGTATACATGTATAACTTTCTGCTGACATTTAATGTGAATCAACGCATTGTACACATGTATAACTTTCTGCTGACAATTACTGTGAATCAACGCATTGTATACATGTATAACTTTCTGCTGACAATTAATGTGAATCAGCGCATTGTATACATGTATAACTTTCTGCTGGCAACTCTGTGACTTCTCTTTTGATATACTCATTCTTCAGATGTATTTTTATATTTGCCATGGTCCGTTCAATGTATTTACAGCGCGCTTTTGTCACATGTGTCGTGACGTAGCTAGTGTGTAGGTGTGTTTGTGTAGGCGCAAGTCTTTCACTGCGGCTAAGTGCACATGTTACATGAATACATGTGTTATCTACAGTTACCTAAAATAATGCAATATGTGTATGCTGATGATATATTTAATTGATTAGCTTGTCATACTATCAAGATCATGTTTTAGTTTTGTTCATTTGATTGTATTCCATTTACAATCAAAAAGTCGCTAGACGCTATTGAATGAATGCTCGGTAATAGGTTAGATAGCTTTATTTGGTCGGAAAACCGTTTTATTATTATTATTTATATAGAATTATATATGCTTCATTATTTAATAAAATTACAGATACATACATTATCAGTTTATCGCGGCTGAGTATTGAATTTGTGTGAGGATAAACACGTTCAATATCATTCATATATTTCTTGTAACATTGAATTAAAAAAAAAAGTGAAATGCATTATAAGACTTTAACATTCATCGCTGTTAATAAAATTTAAAAGCGTTTTATTTAAATTTAAGAATGCCTTAAATTTTTTTTTCATCTAAACAATAGAATTATTTACTGTCAGGGGCGGATTTAACGTTGGGTACATTGGGCGCTCGCCCAGGTCTCTGGGTTCAAAATGACCCCACAGAACCCCAGTTTTGAAACACACTTCACCTAGAAAAATTCCCCCATGGGTCTCACCGAGGATCGAACCCAGGACTCTCAGGTCGACAGTCGAGTCTTTACACCACTCGGCCATCCGCCCCTTATAAAAGTTTACTAGTATATTTTATCATTACTATTTATATCACACATTATCATTACTATTTATATCACGCATTATAACGAGACGAACGGCAAGATATTGAAGTTAGGAAATAATGAGTACCATTGTGAATGTAACGTGTGTCACAATGTGACAATAATGAGTAACATTGTGAATGCTATGAGTGTCACAATGTGACAATAATGAGTAACATTGTGAATGTAATGAGTGTCACAGTGTGACAATAATGAGTAACACTGTGAATGTAATGAGTGTCACAGTGTGACAATAATGAGTAACACTGTGAATGTAATGAGTGTCACAGTGTGACAATAATGAGTAACACTGTGAATGTAATGAGTGTCACAGTGTGACAATAATGAGTAACACTGTGAATGTAATGAGTGCCACAGTGTGACAATAATGAGTAACACTGTGAATGTAATGAGTGTTACAGTGTGACAATAATGAGTAACACTGTGAATGTAATGAGTGTCACAGTGTGACAATAATGAGTAACACTGTGAATGTAATGAGTGTCACAGTGTGACAATAATGAGTAACACTGTGAACGTAATGAGTGTCACAGTGTGACAATAATGAGTAACATTGTGAATATAATGAGTGTCACAGTGTGATTCTTGTTGACAAGTTTACCACTTAAATGTTTAATTTTTTTTTAAAGTATAAAAAAGATTTTAAGTGACTCATATTGGTATTCAGATAATTTCTCTGTTTTATTTGGATGGAATTTACATTGATAAAAACATCGTTAACCGGAATTCTTTTACCAACAAAACTATGCAGCCTATATAGATAGTTAAGTTAGGGTTTAAACTATGCCAGCATTATTCTTACCATACACATCAGATGATCAACAAAAAAAAATATCAACGCATTCCAGTACAGGCTACGCTAGGAATATCATAACATTATCATAAAGGTCAATACAGAGCGTAGATAGCAGTTGTATTGATAACAACACAAGTAGTGAAACACACACACACACACACACATACGTACACACACACACATACGCACACACACACACACGCACACACATACGTAGCTTGAAGGGTTCAAGAAGTTCTCAGCTGACATTCTTCAAATTCCAAACTCTCGACATGATTTATATTACATGAACTCAATCCTCAATGTTTACATCACTGTTCACCATCAGTGTAATGAATTGCATTGATTGATAACTCTAATGAATTGCAGTGATTGATAACTCTAATGAATTGCAGTGATTGATAACTCTAATGAATTGCAGTGATTGATAACTCTAATGAATTGCATTGATTGATAACTCTAATGAATTGCATTGATTGATAACTCTAATGAATTGCAGTGATTGATAACTCTAACGAATTGCAGTGATTGATAACTCTAATGAATTGCAGTGATTGATAACTCTAATGAGTTGCAGTGATTGATAACTCTAATGAATTGCAGTGATTAATAATTCTAATGAATTGCAGTGATTGATAACTCTAATGAATCGCAGTGATTGATAACTCGTTTTCGTTGATAATCAACCCCGGAAAAAAAACTACGAAAAACCGAGTCAATTATTTATTTGGTAATCAATGTAATAAAGAGAAAGTAATCAATGTAATAAAGAGAAAGTAATCAATGTAATAAAGAGAAAGTAATGAGCCTAACATCTAAACATCTAAAATCCCATTTACCGAACTAAAAACTATGAGAGAGAGAGAGAGAGAGAGAGAGAGAGAGGCAGACAGGGCCGTCGAAAAGGGATTTAGAGACCTTAGGCAAAGGTACTTGGGGGGGGGACTCTTGATATGTGTGTGTGTGTGTGTATATATATATTATATACATTTAAGAAGAGTCTGTCGATCCAGGATCGGTCTGCTGAGCCACTCCAGATTCTGCCCTAAAAAAAACACGACTGATGATTAACCTAGAGCGCTACCATCATCTTCCGAGATGGACGGATGCCTACTACTAATATTACTATTTAAACAGTGGCCTTCCTACGAATAGTTGAACCAGGTGGCTGCATAAGGCCCCCAAATTTAGGGCGGCCTCGGCTGGGGCTTCTTCTATTTTCTTATTCTGCTAGCATAGCCATGGGCAGACTACGGCCCGCCGGCCAAATTCGGTCCACCGGGCGGTTTTCCCGGCAGGCTACACGTTTCAGGGTATGTCCTGGCCCCAGACCTTTATTTTATGGCTTTTAAATTTTCATTTATGTCAGTTCAGCACTCCATCTATCTGCACTTGGTCCCCCCCCCCAAATCCATGTCAAATTTACTAACCAATTGTGGCCCGCGATTCAAAAGATTTGCCGCCTACTGATGTATTAGCATTATAAAAATTACAATACTCTGTGTTTATATTGAAAGTTGGATATTTCAGGAAATGAAAAGGGTGTGTTTTGAGTCTGAAGATTAACGTTATTGGAAATTATCCCCCTTTGTTATTTTCAAGTTGAACGGTGCAAAACCTATACTAAATTAAAATCGACACAATTAATAAAACAATAGCGATTTGGGTTCTGCGTTAAATCGAAAGTAAAAAATTAATACTACAGTATTCCAGTTTAAAATACAATCATGAAAAAATGGGATCTGCCCGAAACCAAAAATAACCTAGCCTACCGATCAAGCATAAGGGGATGTAACTCTTTGCAAAAGTTTTGCAGGGTACAGCTAGTTAGAAAAAAATAGTCTACTATTTCGATTGTGTATTGTGTTGTCAGTTATAACAATTGTTTCGCATTTATTTTTTTTACTGCAGATGTTCAATAAGTCCCTTGTATCACATTGAAATAATGTCACGTGTCACTTTCAGTGGTGTTCTGAGGTCATCCCTTCCAGACATAAACTGTGGGGCTCCATCACAATAGCCTAGGAGCCCCGAGTGGAGAGATTTCATCTCATCCTTACAGGGACTTCACACTCCCACCGTGAACCGTAACTGGGTTGTTTATTCAAAAAAAAAAATCAAATCCCCTTCTTTTGTTTATTAATAGAGCACACATTGTCGACTGTCTCCGATACACAGGTTTATTGAAAGACTTTGTACATATGAAATTAAGCACTTTGCGTTTTAATTAAGAAGTAGTAACCAGAAACTAATTGAACAAAAAATGTACTATGTAATGACGTTGTGAAGAGTGAACAAGCAACATATATATATACTAGCTGCACCCTGCAAATGCTTTGCATAGAGTTATATCCCCTTAGGCTTGATCGTAGGCTAGGTTATTTTTGGTTTCGGGCAAATCCGATTTGTTCATGATTGTATTTTAAACTGGAATACTGTTGTATTAATTCTTTACTTTCGATTTAACGCAGAGCCCAAATCGCTTTTATGTATATTATGTGTGTAAATAGATAAGTATATATTTGGGGCTTCCATAAGTACCCTTAGCCTAGGGCCCCCAAAACCCCCAGGAGGGCTTCTGTCTGAGGGGGGTGGAGGGGGTGGCCTTAGAATCCATTCTCAGAATTCTTTAGCCGTCACTTACTGGAGACACTGTTCCCAAGACGGGTGATACGCGTACCCCAAGGGGTGAGGGAAAGGTTATCCAATGATACGCCGTGGCATCAAATCTTCGTTTACATATAAATTACAACAACCAAGTGTTAGAAGTAGTTCGTCAGATCACTGCGCGACATATCACCGAACCACCTGCCCAGGTATCTCATTAGAGAAGTAAACAAACAAAGACCATTATGAAAATAAGTACACTTATATACGCACAGTTACGTATCTCTGTATAACCCCATAACACTTTATGGTCCCATCACTCTGTATTGCAGATGACATTCGCCATCATCCTAAAAAAACAACAACAAAACAACAGATACACTAGTCGACAATAATTTTTCCTAATTGTATCTTTCTAATGTTTAAAGTACAATGTTATGGTGCTCAGTTTAATACTTAAGTACAAAAAAAACCTATAACATGCTATTTATAAATTGCTTGGTTTAATGTCGCTTCGCGCGTCACAGCATAATAAGTAATACCGCATTGTAAAAGATTATTGTATATGTATATGTATTTTAGTGCAAATATTTTACATTTTAAGCTCATAACTTTGTTTAGCAACGAATTATCGTGCCAGTCAGTGTATCAGCAGTAGGTAGTGGTATATGGGGACAGGATGCGAAACTAATTTGTCTCATGCACGTTTTGTCTGGATTTCCGGTTTCGATTTCAAACGACTTTCACTAAGGCTTACACGTGTATACAAAAATGTGTATGCATTGTCTGCCTGAGTTTCATTTTTATTCTCTAATATCTTCTACCCACGCGCCCGGCTTATGACAAAATGAACCCACAATCATTGTTTTAATATGTATTATGTAGTCCACAATCACTGGTTTAATATGTATTTACTAGTCCACAATAATTGATTTAATATGTATTTACTTGTCCACAATCATTTGTTTAATGTGTATTTACTAGTCCACAATCATTTGTTTAATTTGAATTTACTTGTCCACAATCATTGGTTTAATATGAATTTACTTGTCCGCAATCATTAGTTTAATGTGTATTAACTAGTCCACAAGCCCGCTACAGCAAATTGAAATCTTCTTTTTACTTTGAATTGCATGCACATATTATTGCGTGATTTTAAAAAAATACATCATTGAAACCTATCTATCTATCTATCTATCTATCTATCTATCTATCTATCTATATATCTATCTATCTATCTAATCTATCTATCTATCTTATCTACTTTAATGTAAAGTAGCTAAAAATAAACATACAATTAATTTGCAAATATTTATCGAGATGGTTTCACGTGATGTTCTCTATTTCTCCTTGGAATGCTTGCTTGTTTTTATCATGTCAGAACTATGTGTATTATCAATACATGTTCTGTTAACTCTCTATTTGCCGACTTAAGTCAATCCAGATAAACCGGGGCTATTTAAGACCCAGTGTCTGCTCCAGAAGAAATCTCTTTTCGTTTTTCAAACCATATTTTATCTCAAAAAGATTTTATTTTATACGGATGTTCCGTAGTCCGGATAATCGAGAGTTTTATGTATTTATTATGACAGCTTAAGTCTCTGATTTCTTCCATCCAAAACTTTCTTCCCTTTCTCTAATTCCGAGTATTTCTTGTCTATGTACCTGAATGATCCCTGCCGTAGTGAAAAAGAAAATTGGGTCAATTAAGCTGAGGGTAGTGCAACAGGTAATGACCTCGTCACCTGTAGATAAATAGGTCATTAGGACTGGCGCTACATACTAGGGGCGGGGGGGGTACAATTCCCCCCCCCCCCTTTTCACTTCACAGTTCTGTTCAACCAAATTCAGAATGTTCACATAACGATCAAAAGAGATATTTACTCTACGTACTATGTGAAAAAAATATAAATAGTGAAAATGAATGTTCCTAGTTCACTTTCACACGTCTTACCTCTTCACAACTGTCTGGTGAACATATTTAAGTCAAGTAAATATACGACAAACATGTGTAAGTGTTTAGTTTTAATTGTGTGTTCCGCTGACAGGTTTTTTAACATTTATTTTGCCTTTTCTTTTTTAATAAAAAAAAATATAATTCCCACTAAATATATATTGTATAAAATAAGTATATGTTGTATAAAATAAGTATATATTGTATAAAATAAATATAAATTGTATAAAATAAGTATATATTGTATAAAATAAGTATATATGTATAAACTAAGTATGTATTGTATAAAATAAGTATAAATTGCATAAAATTGTATAAAATAAGTATATATTGTATAAAATAAGTATATATTGTATAAAATAAGTATATATTGTATAAAATAAGTATGAAGGAATTTCACGCGGGGGTGTAGGGTGAGAAGGGGATTCAATTCTTGGAAATCTAACATGGTCTACGACATCCTTGTGTTGAACACATATGACATGCACAACACATTCCCATAGTTTTTTTTTTTCAGTGCGGTTTCTGAACTTGAGTTTTTTTATGTTCTATTGGCACACATTAGACTTGCACATACTTTTTAACACGCACGTTTTTTTTTAACGAACTCCAAGCAATGACAAAACTACGCACACACAGAGAATCGATTACATTTTGTACACACAGAGAATCGATTACATTTTGTACACTCAACGGATTTTAACATATTCTATCGCAGAATTTATTTTTCACGATCTGTATATACTATTCTGTACAGATAGGTACTTATGGATCAGCAAACCAGACAGTCTCGGCCCCCACTTGAACAAATTCCCCCTTCCCCTCCCCCCTTTCATGCAACAATTTTCATAAAATCTGATGCAACCCGGCCCCAAAACAAATTTGTGTCTAGGTCCCCTAAATATTTGTGAATATGGCTACCCAAAGCCCATAAATATTACTGAATATCTGCATTTTGCCCGTAAATACCTAATAACGACTCTAATTCTGTAGGCTTACGCTTCCAATGAACATGTGTACGTGGGAGGTCAATGGGTCAACTCAACCAGTGGTGTTCACCCGACCCTCTCAGATCTTCCTGAAATTTTTCAGGGCTTGTAGTACATTCAAAGTTGAGCGATTCCTGAAAATTTCAGGCCATTTGTCAAAAACTTTCTGAGATATGATTTTTTAAAGTTTTAAGGGTAGTCGCGAGTTCGCGTGACATTTACATTTTCACGATATTTGAACGTGAATATTTCAAAAACCAAAAGAGGTATCAGGCTGAAATTTTCAATATTTACTCATTGTTTTATCCTGATTTGAATGATGTATTTATCACAAGTGTAGCTTGCACACAGAATGCCCTAAAAAAATTACAAACATTGCACTTCAGACAGTTTTCATCAATATTTGACCCAGTATAGCCAAGAACCTATAAGACATGAAATGATGTTTGTTATACAGTTAGTAAGTACCATATATGTGTTTATTATTTTGATAAATACATCATTCAAATCAGGATAAAACAATGAGGGTCGGGTGAACAATTGTCAAAAAAAAACTGGTTGAGTTGACATGGAAAGACCCAAATGTATCTAGCGTGTACACAGTAATTTGGTCTTTTATATGCACATACAACACACAGGTAACTGTAGTCGAATTATATGAATATATCACAAAATAAATATTGAAGAAATCAATCCATTCAATTATAATGAATAGTTCATTGAAATCCATTTTTCACGTAATAGTTACTCATGTCGAAAAAAAACATAATTACATGTATATGACTTATCGCACATGTAGTAGCAACATTATTACATTTATATGATTTGTCGCAAATGTAGTATCAACATTATTACATTTATATGATTTGTTGCAAATGTAGTATCAACACAATTACATTAATATGATTTATCGCAAATGAAGTATCAACATTTTTACATTTATATGATTTATCGAAAATCTAGTATCAACATTATTACATTTATATGATTTATCGCAAATGTAGTATCAACATAATTACATTTATATGACTTGTCGCAAATGTAGTAACAACATAATTACTTTTATATGATTTATCGCAAATATAGTATCAACATAATTACATTTATATGACTTGTCGAAAATGTAGTATCAACATTATTACATTTATATGACTTGTCGCAAATGTAGTATCAACATTATTACATTTATATGATTTGTCGCAAATGTAGTAGCAACGTAATTACATTTATATGACTTGTCGCAAATGTAGTATCAACGTAATTACATTTATATGACTTGTCGCAAATGTAGTAGCAACGTAATTACATTTATATGACTTGTCGCAAATGTAGTAGCAACGTAATTACATTTATATGACTTGTCGCAAATGTAGTATCAACATTATTACATTTATATGATTTGTCGCAAATGTAGTAGCAACGTAATTACATTTATATGATTTATCGCAAATATAGTATCAACATTATTACATTTATATGATTTGTCGCAAATGTAGTAGCAACGTAATTACATTTATATGATTTATCGCAAATATTGTATCAACATAATTACATTTATATGATTTGTCGCAAATGTAGTAAAACATAATTACATTTATATGACTTGTCGCAAATGTAGTAACAACATAATTACATTTATATGATTTATCGCAAAGGTAGTATCAACATAATTACATTTATATGATTTATCGCAAATGTAGTATCAACATAATTACATTTATATGATTTGTCGCAAATGTAGTAACAACATTATTACATGTATATGATTTATCGCAAATGTAGTATCAACACAATTACATGTATATGATTTGTCGCAAATGTAGTAACAACATTATTACATTTTTATGATTTATTGCAAATGTATTAAGCTTTATTTTTTTGCGAGCCATTTGTTGATTGTAGATTTTTTTTTTTACCTCGTCATCTCTTTTTGACCTGTGAATATATGTCAACATATAAGTTTACACTTAACACGTCCATATGATTCATTTGTCTTATCATCGTGCTGTTCAACTTATTTTTCATATAATTCATTTGACTTACCAATCTGATGTTCAATATTTTGGATATTTCAATTCACTCATAGCGGTTTTTTTTAATTACCCCCCCACACACACACACACACTTTTCACCCGCCTACATCGTAATTCTTTTTGCCGTTCCTCGTGTCACACCTCACAAACCTCTCCCTTTTTAAGGTGTTACGTAATAATTAAAAGACACCCCCCCCCCTTTATATAACTTTTTTTTTGTCAAAGACTTATCAATATAGTTCAAACGTATAGTTCGATACACAACACTTAAGCTGTTATTTGTTAGCTATTTCCTAATCATCTCTTACAATATCATCATATTCATATGTGTATTTTGTTCCGTTTGTTATTGTTATACTGACACGTGTATTGTTCTCTCGATATTGTAATACTGACTTGTGTATTTATCTTTTTAATACTATACTGATATATCTATTGTTCTGTATAGATAGATCAGGTCACTTAAAGTTATACTAATATATCTATTGTTCTGTATAGATAGATCAGGTCACTTAAAGTTATACTGATATACTTATTGTTCTGTTATGAATACTCTCCCGTTATGTCTGCTGTTCTGTCAATACTCTACTGATATATCTATTGTTCTGTCAATACTCTACTGATGTATCTATTGTTCTGTCAATACTCTACTGATGTATCTATTGTTCTGTCAATACTCTACTGATGTATCTATTGTTCTGTCAATACTCTACTGATGTATCTATTGTTCTGTCAATACTCTACTGATGTATCTATTGTTCTGTCAATACTCTACTGATGTATCTATTGTTCTGTCAATACTCTACTGATGTATCTATTGTTCTGTCAATACTCTACTGATGTATCTATTGTTCTGTCAATACTCTACTGATGTATCTATTGTTCTGTCAATACTCTACTGATGTATCTATTGTTCTGTCAATACTCTACTGATGTATCTATTGTTCTGTCAATACTCTACTGATGTATCTATTGTTCTGTCAATACTCTACTGATGTATCTATTGTTCTGTCAATACTCTACTGATGTATCTATTGTTCTGTCAATACTCTACTGATGTATCTATTGTTCTGTCAATACTCTACTGATGTATCTATTGTTCTGTCAATACTCTACTGATGTATCTATTGTTCTGTCAATACTCTACTGATGTATCTATTGTTCTGTCAATACTCTACTGATGTATCTATTGTTCTGTCAATACTCTACTGATGTATCTATTGTTCTGTCAATACTCTACTGATGTATCTATTGTTCTGTCAATACTCCATCTTTATGTCTATTGTTCTGTCAATACTCTACTGATGTATCTATTGTTCTGTCAATACTCTACTGATGTATCTATTGTTCTGTCAATACTCTACTGATGTATCTATTGTTCTGTCAATACTCCATCTTTATGTCTATTGTTCTGTCAATACTCTACTGATATATCTATTGTTCTGTCAATACTCTACTGATGTATCTATTGTTCTGTCAATACTCCATCTTTATGTCTATTGTTCTGTCAATACTCTACTGATATATCTATTGTTCTGTACAGATTCATCAGGTCACTTAAAAGACACGACTGTGATAGCAGACCAAAGGTTGCAGTTCTTCTGTCCCCAGTTTTATGAGAAACCAATAAAATGGTAAGTTGTCTTGTTTTTATGATGATGTAATAAGATGTAATATGATGTAATAAGTGTAACAACTGTGGAAGTGAAGCTATTCACTTAGTTTTAGTGAGAAACAATACATCGGAATTATCGGAACTCATATAGGTTGTGTGTGTATCGTAATCGTATCGGTCTAATTGTTGCTTTTTCCCCCGATTCTTTGAAACTGAATCCTCCGTTACTTGTACTTATGAAATACTCCTTTAGTTGTATGTATCGGAAATAGGGAAACCTGATCGGAATCAGACGTTTCGAGGAATATTATGTGATGTTGTTATTGGAATCTGTACACATTCTGGTATCAACCCGCCTCTATTGTAACACGTCAACCTGAAATAATTAAACATGTGCTTTTGTTACGCCAATGTCAAAACATTTACCCATTTTTTTTTTTGTATACAGTTTCTTCTCTCAGTTCCCCCATTGACGTTCAGTTTTTACCCTCTTAGGATAAATTCATCACCAGTCTCCCGATCCCTGCTTTTCTATGTTAGGTTGATACAGCCCCGTAGACAAGGGGGGGGCACTGGGGGGGCGTGCCCGCCCCCCCCCGCTAGGTGTGGAGTGCACCCCCCCCCGCTTAAAAAGAAGAAAAAAAGAGGAAAAAATAAAGAAAAAGTAACTAAAATGAGAAGGTACCCCCTTGCTGGGTATTGGTGCCCCCCCTGCTTACTTTGACCTGGCTACGGGCCTGGGTTGATAGACTCGGGGTTGGTTCTCAACCCCGGTGGCACGTGTTCACCAAGGGTCGCGGGGAAAGTCTGTGCAGGGGGCTCGAAGCGACATTTTCATTTTTTTTTTGTTTAAAACAACCAATTGAGTTTCAAGTACGTCGCCAGTTTGGTGCTTGACTCATCGCCTAACCACGTGACTGAGTATCGCATCAGAAAGATGAGCACGGTTTCTATTATGACAATAGGTGCATTCTTTCTCGAACTTACGTGTGAGGGGTTCCAGCAGACATGCATTCGCAACCTTTTTCTATGTCGTGAGATAACAGTTATCAGTCGTCGATATTTCAAAATTAGAAATCGAAAATATCGCAAAACTTTAAGGGTATTTGACTTTTCCAAAACGTTTCACTAGAGCCACATCTACCCAACTTTAAAACTCATTCACTAGAGCCACATATACCAAACTTTAAAACTCATTCACTAGAGCCACATCTACCAAACTTTCAAAAAAAAAAGTTTTTTTTAAATGATAATGAAACAGAAATCGCCTCGTGGTTAATTTATTGATTTATCTTTAATGCATGTTTATTCTAAACTATTTCTCCAGGTACCACATATCAGACGACCGCATCAACGTAACCAACTTGCCCAATGAAAACCATAACCCTCCTGCATCGGATAATCCAGACAATCAATTAAACAGCGGCCCATCCAAGAACTTTCAGCTCCACGATCATAAACTGAGTTTCAGTAACGTCACTGTCAGGAATCGTGGATGGTATTACTGTAGGGACAAAAACAACAGGCGCTCCAATAGGTTTTACTTGTATGTACATGGTGAGTACCACATTCTAGACCTTTTAGTTTTACTTGTATGTACTTGGTGAGTACCACATTCTAGACGTTTTAGTTTTACTTGTATGTACATGGTGAGTACCACATTCTAGACATTTTAGTTTTAGTTGAAAAGCTGTTTATGTTTGTTTTGCTGTTAGCCACACAATGCTGTGGCCTAGAAACAGATGAATTGAACACTTTCCTTACACGTCCACAGGGACTGTAAAAATAGGAATTGGTTTTATTTATCAACTTCTAACAGTTAGGGTCATCTCATGGAAGGGCAAACTGGGCACTGGCATAAAATGACTTTTCAAACAGTGCGTAGGTGGAGGAGGGGGGGGGTCTCATGCTGTTGATCACTAAGAGCTTTTCATGCAGAAGTATTTTCTTCTTAGGATCTGTGTCATGCAATGTAACTTTTGCCCCTCTCCTCCCCTATCTGATACTCCCCCCCCCCAGTATTCCCCTTTTTGATCTCCCTTGATAACCCCAAACATAACATGACCCCAAAATGTACATTTGACCAGGGCCCCCCCTAATATACCTTTACCTTGTGTCCCCTAATATACCTTTCCCTAGGGAGGGTCCCCTAATGTATATTTCCTTAGGGTCCCCTAATGTACCTTTACCTTGTGTCCCCTAATTTACCTTTCTCTATGGAGGGTCCCCTAATATACCTTTACCTAGGGTCCCCTAATGTACCTTTGCTTAGGTCCACCTTAAAATGTAAGAATACCTTTGATCTTGTGTTATTTGTTATATTATGTGAGTAATTCAATCATTGTTATTATCAAATGTTCACTTTACCTTGCAGAGCCTGTGGTCATTCTAGATAATGAGAATCTCACACTTCCAGTGGAACCAAAGACCAGAAATTTTTATTGTAAAGCTGTAGGAATTCCCAGACCAACTTTGGAGTGGCTAGTTAATGGACAGAAAGTAGGTCATGATCAATATTTTAGTACAGATTAGTTCAGCGTTTGCCATCCAGTGCTCCACTGAGCCTTAAAGGCTCCACATTAAGTAAGGGCATTGTATGCCCTTAGTAGGGGCTCAACACTTAGTTTGGGCTTGGTATGCACTTATTGTGGGACTAATCACCGAGTGGTGTAGAACGACTGTGACCTAAAAGTCCTGTGTTCGATCCTTGGTGAGAACCATGGAAATTTTTCCAGGTGAAATTTGGTTCAAAGTCATCCCACAAGTCTACTCAGCTTTAAATGGGTACGTGACTTTAAGTTGTGGAAGTAAAGGCTGCTGGGCATGTGCTAACCACACAATCCCTTTATAAGCTGAGGTTATAAAAACAGTAGAATTCTACACTTCATCTGCCCCGATGGCCCATTCGGTCTAAATGAACTTCACTTTACTTTATGCACTTATTATATACTCAACACTAAGTACAGACTTTGTGTGGACTTGTTAGAGGCTCCACACTTAGTACTGATTCTGTGTGGTTATGTTAGAGGCTCTACATTTAGTACTGGCTCTGTGTGGACTTATTAGAGGCTCCACACTTAGTACAGGCTCTGTGTGGACATGTTGGAGGCTCTACATTTAGTACAGGCTCTGTGTGGACTTTTTAGAGGCTCCACACTAAGTACTGGCTCTGGGTGGACATGTTAGATGCTCCACACTAAGTACTGGCTCTGTGTGGACATGTTAGATGCTCCACACTAAGTACTGGCTCTGTGTGGATTTGTTAGAGGCTACATACTAAGTACTGGCTCTGTGTGGACTTGTTAGAGGCTCCACATTTAGTACTGGCTCTGTGTGGACTTGTTAGAGGCTCCACACTTAGTACTGGCTCTGTGTTCATGCTAAATTCACCAACAATTTTTGATCCACTACACCAACTTTGCAATTAGATACTATGATCTAAACTAGTCCAAACAATATATATTTGTTTAAAACATTTTTACCACTTACATTAGTAAACAACAGCCATCTTCATTGCTTGAACAATATTTTAAATAAAAGGACCCAATTTATCTTTAACTTATAACACAATTCATCTTTAACTTATAACACAATTCATCTTTAACTTATAACACAATTCATCTTTAACTTATAACACAATTCATCTTTAACTTATAACACTATTCATCTTTAACTTATAACACAATTCATCTTTAACTTATAACACAATTCATCTTTAACTTATAACACAATTCATCTTTAACTTATAACACTATTCATCTTTAACTTATAACTCAATTCATCTTTAACTTATATCACAATTCATCTTTAACTTATAACACAATTCATCTTTAACTTATAACACAATTCATCTTTAACTTATTACACAATTCATCTTTAACTTATAACACAATTCATCTTTAACTTATAACACAATTCATCATTAACTTATAACACAATTCATCTTGAACTTATAACACAATTCATCTTTAACTTATAACACTATTCATCTTTAACTTATAACTCAATTCATCTTTAACTTATAACACAATTCATCCTTAACTTATAACACAATTCATCTTTAACTACTTAAAATTTTTCCTTCTTTCCCACCAGTTACCAGTTACTCGAGGCACCAACCACTGGTACCATTCAATAAGTTAGAACTTATCCTCTAATACTAATACTAATATATATATATATTTCAGCAGTTTATTATTATTAAATTTGACACTTTATTTTTAATTTTTTTATAATCATTGTCATTCAAGTCACATGACCTGAAAGTGGAAACCAAACCAGACAATATGGCGTCTGTCACGTCCACTCTACTGAACGCCACCATGGAGCACCCTGTGGAGTACACATGTAGGGCGTACAACCTGTTGGTGGGGGAGAAGGTTGAGAGGGTGGCCACCAAGAAGTTCATAGTTTTTGCCAAAAAAGGTCAGTTTTTTTTTTTTTGTTTTTGTAAATGTAACTATTAGCTTTGGTCTAAATAATGTGATACAATTTTCTAGCAAGTCTTCGTATATAATAAGAGACTATACATTTCCCTGACCTCTTATTTGAAAATATCCCATAAGCTAGTATTACATATTGTTTAACTTTTGGACTTAATATAATGTAAAGCAGCTTGATCTGTTGTTTACAACAGGAATAATTTTTTTATAATAGAATATGTACAAAAACAACTTAATAATGAACACATTAAAAGAGATAACTATACAGATGGAATAGTAAGTTTGAAGTATAGAGAGTGAAAGAAATATGAACAGAGGTTGCAATGATCACTGTGAAAGAGGGGAAAAAGAGAAATACAAAAATGACAGAAGAAATAATGAAGTTGAGAGTGATGGGAGGTGCTAAAGAAATGGGTAACTTTAAAAAAAACACCAGATGATATAACTTGAATCCAAGTAATAAACCCACAGAAAGATGTGGTATCTTTTTACTAAACACAGCTGACTAAAAGTCATTGTGTGTCCAATAACATCTGAGTCCTTCATAAACCATCTGAGTGCTTCCAATACCATCCTAATGCACATAGTACCCTAACCGTCACTAATG
Source organism: Bulinus truncatus (assembly GCA_021962125.1). Classification (NCBI taxonomy): domain Eukaryota; kingdom Metazoa; phylum Mollusca; class Gastropoda; family Planorbidae; genus Bulinus; species Bulinus truncatus. The sequence goes on from JAGDYQ010000113.1 coordinate 1,057,303, forward strand.
GGAGGGTGGGTGGGGGGCCTTGACATTGCTAAAGGCTCATGAGATAAAGGATGGTCTTGTACCACCAATGAAAAGAGAAAATGTATTATGTGGAGCCTGAAATGTATTTACTATGTGGAGCCCGAAATGTATTTACTATGTGGAGCCCGAAATGTATTTACTATGTGGAGCCCGAAATGTATTTACTATGTGGAGCCCGAAATGTATTTACTATGTGGAGCCCAAAATGTATTTACTATGTGGAGCCCGAAATGTATTTACTATGTGGAGCCCGAAATGTATTATGTGGAACCTGTAATGTATTTACTATGTGTAGCCTGAAATGTATTGACTATGTGGAGCCCCAAATGTATTTACTATGTGGAGCCCAAAATGTATTATGTGGAACCTTTAATGTATTTACTATGTGGAGCCTGAAATGTATTGACTATGTGGAGCCCCAAATGTATTTACTATGTGGAGCCCAAAATGTATTATGTGGAGCCCGAAATGTATTATGTAGAGCCCAAAATGTATTATATGGAGCCCGAAATGTATTTACTATGTGGAGCCCGAAATGTATTTACTATGTGGAGCCCGAAATGTATTAACTATGTGGAGCCCGAAATGTATTATGTAGAGCCCAAAATGTATTATGTGGAGCCCGAAAAGTATTTACTATGTGGAGCCCGATATGTATTTACTATGTGGAGCTCGAAATGTTTTATGTGGAGCCCGCATCAAAATGTCTATCGACATCTTGTTTTTGTTTTTTCCTTACACAAATCTAATCACGCCCACTCATTGTCTGTGTTTTCCCCTCTTTGTTCTTACAATGTCAAGGTCATATCTTTTAAGCATTTTACGCGAGGGAGGTGAGCAACAATGTCAGTGATGAAAGTTGTACCCCTCCCATTCCCTTCCTCCCAATTCAACTCTCATTCTCTCCCCTCCCCATCCCCCACCCCATGCCATGTTGACACATTGTTGAAGATCTGTTCGTCTGTTTTCTTCATCTGCACACAACTTGAATATTACCCCCCCCCCACACACACACACACTCCACCCACCGGATCCCCAGAAATTGATGTTGCGATCTTTTTGAATGGTTAACTTGGAAACGATACACATATTGATGAGATGATTGATATGATGTGTGATTGATATTCTGTATGATTGATGATACACATATTGATGAGATGATTGATATGATGTATGATTGATGATACACACATATTGATGAGATGATTGATATGATGTATGATTGATATGGTGTATGATTGATGATACACACATATTGATGAGATGATTGATATGATGTATGATTGATGTGGTGTATGATTGCTATGGTGTATGATTGATGATACACATATTGATGATATGATTAATATGGTGTATGATTGATAAGGTGTATGATTGATGATACACATATTGATGAGATGATTGATATGATGTATGATTGATATGGTGCATGATTGATGATACACACATATTGATGAGATGATTGATATGATGTATGATTGATATGGTGTACGATTGATATGATGCATGATTGATGATACACATATTGATGAGATGATTGATGTGATGTATGATTGCTATGGTGTATGATTGATGATACACATATTGATGATATGATTAATATGGTGTATGATTGATAAGGTGTATGATTGATGATACACATATTGATGAGATGATTGATATGATGTATGATTGGTATGGTGTATGATTGATTGTCAATGTTGTTGTTTTCTAAATCAGACTAAATAAGAAGAGTGATTGATGATAATGATGATGTAATGAAGACATGATTGATGATAATGATGATGTAATGAAGACATGATTGATGATAATGATGATGTAATGAAGACATGATTGATGATAATCATGATGTAATGAAGACATGATTGATGATAACGATAATGCAATGAAGATATGATTGATGATAATGATGATGCAATGAAGATATGATTGATGATAACAATAATGTAATGAAGACATGATTAATTATAACGATGATGTAATGAAGACACTGGTGATTATTTGATTAAGATGATAATTTTCTTGTAATCTCCACCCCGTCCCATCCTCGGTAGGACCGGGGACACGGTGGACCAGTTCGGATAGATTGTTATTCATCGGGCTAAATGACAGTTTTCCCCGGGTGCCTAGGGGCGTGGCCAGTCTCACCTTACCTGCGCTAAGAGACAAAAATTCTTTGCTCGCAAACTCACAGAGGCCTCAAAGAGCGACATCACCTATGACGTCACTTAACAGTGTGTTGACCCTTTGACCTCTGCAGAGACTGCCCCGGTAGTGATAACGTTTTTTTTTTTGTTAAAGATGAGATCTCAAGTGATAGATATTTTCAGGGGGCATAACAGTTAGCAATAGCAGTGATGGCGTCATCATACCATATTCTAAAACACCTGTATCAAATATCACAGGCAGCCACTGCGTCATAGTTAACACGTTCTGAAACACCTGTATCAAATATCAATACAACCGGGTTTGTCTCACTAACCTACATAAGTGTGAACATTTTTGTCATGCTTTGATCTATTTTTTTTTTTTGTTGTTGTTAGAAGCGGAGTTTAATCCTTACCCATATACACAACAAGTACTTGCTTGACTTCAGCCTGTTAAGAGTTATTGTTAATCTAGCCACAGTAGGTCTGTGTGTTAATTATGTTAAGTCGCGGTAAGTCTCCAATTACACACCAACCAATGTCGAAAGCTCCTCTTTCTAACGCGACGATCTGACCCGTTCTTATGGGCAGGCGAACTAGGGGCCCACACACGAAAAAAGGGGCCCCCCCTTTCAATTGGTATTGTTTTATTTAATGTCGCGCTAAGCCCCCCCCCCTTAAAACATCTCCGAAAGTCTCAGGTTAGGGTCCTCAAAAAAACATAACCACGGGCCCTGGGAGAGGCCAGCTATCAGCCGTTTGGCCAGCACGATAAAAAAACAACAACAAATAAACAGGGGCAGTAACCCAGACCCACATCATTTTGAATTCTTGTTGACTCATTTGATGTTTTAAAACTTGACGGGTTGTTTACTAGAGAGTCTTTTGCATGTGGCAAGTGGCGTCGCTCCTAGCTTGGGGGGGGGGGTGGACCCTCTTGAAAAGTGTTACACATGAGTCCTCCTAAAAAAACGAAGTCACCCTTACAGTGCCGTAACGAGCTTAACTCGCGCCCGTGGGCACAATACCTTTTTAATACATTTTTAGCGCCTCCTTCCCCCCCCCCCCCCAATTCGAAAATCATATAATATTATATGTCAAATATAAATTTGGTGCCCCATTGTAGCGCCGGGGACATATGTACCCTTACATTGAGAAACCTTCCCTCACACCCCCCTCCCCGGTTAACGACGCCAGTGCATGTCACGTTGTAACAACACTTGTCTTCAACCCTTTTGTGTGTGTGTGTGTGTGTGTGTGTGTGTGTGTGTGTGCGCGCGCACTTCCATTCCATTAGTACCAATAGCCACGACAAGAATGTTTCGAGGTACGTGTGCTTGCTGCTCCTGTCCTCGTGTTTTATAGAGTTGCGTGATTAAGGTATCACCAAAAAAATCGAACCAACCTTACCTTACAATAGATCAAACGTATCCATTTGTGCGTCTCTATCCGGGCGCGGATTAAAAGGTCGCTGGAGAGCCACATCGTAGAAGATAAATTGTGGATCCCCCCCCCATATATAAAATAAAGGCTGGTTGGGGGGGGGTGGAATTATTTTTCAAGTTTGTAGTTGGATTTCTGTGGGAACGATTCCGGCGTCGGCGGTCAAGGTGCGCTCCTTTGTTAAATCCGCCTACATGTGAATCCAGTAGCGGAGGAAGGGTTCTGCGTGTCATGCGGCCCAATTAGGTGCGCCGGAAAAGCGTGGTTTAAATTTTTTTTTTGCACTTTTTCAGTTTAGGAGGAGGGCGTCAAAAAAATCTGACTCGCACATGGCGCCATAAATAGCACAGGACGCCATAAATAGCACAGGACGCCATGAATAGCACATGACGCCATGAATAGCACAGGACGCCATAAATAGCACAGGACGCCATCAATAGCTAGCTACGCTCGGTCTGTATCTAACACTTGTTATCAAGGCTATAGCTGGGGTGGGGGGGGCTGGGCGGACTCCAGCCCCCCCTCCCTCAAAATAAATAAAAATGTTATTGCTGATGTAACTCATTAAAAATTGACCAAAATTTGCCTTTAAAAACTTGGAACAGCCCCCCCGCCCCCACCAACACCACCCCCAAAACAAAATCCTGGCTACGGTACTGCTTGTTATACACAGATGTGTGTATTACAATAATTATACTGTTGCTATCGTGCAGGCGTATCTTTTGTATTATTACTTTCCGATAATCAATAACAGCCAAAGTACTTATATATATATATATATATATATATATATATATATATATAAACTGAGGTAAACTTCATCCCGGACAAATACTTTTCCTAAATACATTTCTAATTTTAAAAAAAAACTGTAAACATTCCTGTCTCGCGCCTCTCTCCTACCCCGCGTGTTCCGCATCACTGAAACCCACCCAGTTCACTGACTGTTTCAGATTCCACTCAGGCCCCCTCACCATAGACGCCTATGATCTTTTGTCGCTAATGATAATACCAGCGTAGGGATTAAGGACGCATAAATCACTTCCGGACTGTCTCTTTCTATGACGTAATTGTGAATCACTATAGTGTATGTGTGTGTGTGTGTTTGTGTGTGTACTATCGTAAATATGACTGCAGCTATCGGCGCGGACGGAATTCTTTAAATTCCAGGTGCTAATTGCTAGGATTTATATCGCCTTCTTTTATATCGCCTTCTTTTATATCGCCTTCTAAGGATTTTGAAGAAAAAAATGTGTATGAGTGTGACTAGTGGTGGGGGGGGGAGACTTCTACTGTGGTATGTTTATATTTTTTAAAGCATTGATCTATATATTTATGTGTGTAAATGGGTTGATCTATGTTTGTATGTGTGTAAATGAGTTGATCTATGTATGTATGTATGTAAATGGGTTGATCTCGCGCACTGCACCCCACTCATGACGCCACTATCTCGAGTATCCCCACTGCACCCCACTCATGACGCCACTATCTCGAGTATCCCCACTGCACCCCACTCATGACGCCACTATCTCGAGTATCCCCACTGCACCCCACTCATGACGCCACTATCTCGAGTATCCCCACTGCACCCCACTCATGACGCCACTATCTCGAGTATCCCCACTGCACCCCACTCATGACGCCACTATCTCGAGTATCCCCACTGCAACCCCCCCCCCACCCCAACCGCCCCCCAATAAAACAAACCAATCGAAATGGCACTGAACTTTTCGACACATGCAACTCTGACCTTTGCGCTCTGGGACAGACGAACTCAGATTTGACGCTTATGCATGAATATCTAATAAACACCTAATAATAATTGGGAATATATTATGCTGTATGAAAATTTCATTCATTAGCGGTCTTTTGAATCACTTGAGGTGGGGGAGGGTGGGGCGGGCGGGCGTACGTTCTTCCCACCATGTTGTTTTGTGTTCCACCAGCGTCCCGGTTATTTGACACGGCTCATCGGAGCGTGTCTGGACAGCCCCCGCCAGGTCCATGCGAGGGGAAAGAATGCCTGGACTCTTTTTTTTGGTGTCGCTGATGACTGATCAAAGGGAAACTACTCCCAATCAAAGGGAATTACTCCTATCGTATTGTAAATATTATTATTTTCTTTCCTTCCCCTCCCCCCCTACCCCCTTTTGCTCTTGATATCAAAAGGAACCTCCACACATAAGAGAACCAGCTCAACTTCAATAAAAAAGGTTTCTAAGTTTGTAGTGGTCTCTGTCATTGTAGCTAAACATGGGTCAAAGGTTAGGATATAATGGTGTAGGTTGAAATAAAACGTGTCTACCCCCCCCCCCTCGATATTGAGAAAAAAATTAGAGCCAGATAAAAGAACACTGGCGCCTGCGTGTCTGTTCAAGTTATTCTTAGTTGGCTTGCAGTGTTGATGTTATATATATATATATATATATATATATATATATATATATATATATATATATATTTTATTTTCAATTTTGGATCACAGGAGAAAAGAAAGTTTTGCCACTTTCTAAATGTATTGGAGTCCATAGACTATTAGATCCCATTGTTTGAGGTGTGGAGGTGAGAGTTACGGGACTTGGGTTATTTACTAATGGGAATGTTGATACTAGTTTACTGTTTCACCTGGGCAACTTCTGTTTTATATGGCAGTGAAGCTGTGAACGCCCGATCGGTGGTGGGTGAAGGTCACGAGTTCAAACCCTAGCGACGTTGGAGATTTTATTAATCACTCCTAGAATATCTCTCTCTCTCTCTCTCTCTCTCTCTCTCTCTCTCTCTCTCTCTCTCTCTCTCACTCTCTCTCTCTCTCTCTCTCTCTCTCTCTCTCTCTCTCTCTCTCTCTACGCACTTCCTTCCTGTATCAACACTTCCACTTACAGACTTTATTTATTATTATCTGTTTATAGCCTATTACTGTTTTACTGTAATGTTAAGTGAATGACTTAATTTAGTAGACACATCACATTCATACCAGAGATGAGCGGACAGCGGACGCGTCCGCTTGCGGACGCAGATCCGCAGACTTTTCCGAATCCGCGGACTGACAGCGGACGCTTCGTATGGTTAAGTTGCGGACTCGCGGACTGACGCGGATCTTCTTTAGCGTTACCATAAAAAAAATTTCAAGTCATTTAAACAGCTAAATTTCAGCTATGCGGACGCGCGGACTGGTCCGCAGACCAATGTTGTAAGATTCTGCGGACGCGGATCATTGATAGAAATCCGCGGACGGACGCGGACGCTAAATTTCAAGATCCGCACACCTCTGATTCATACCCTCAAGTAAGGTTTCTCTTATAAAGTCTATACAGTGCACCGGTAGAGTAAATCGGTTTCGGCTTGTGAGTGTGTAAAGTCCCTGTAAGGATGAGATGGGACTTTTTCTACAGTGCCCTTCTTTTATCCCCCACCACAGCCGGTAGTGCAATGGCCAAGGGGGCGCCACGGGAAATAAAGCGGGAACTTTGACCTCGACTCGCTATATTTTAACTGTATAACCTTCATTTTAAATACATTTATACACTTTTGCCATATTTCGCTAAGGTCATTAATACCAATTTCTTCAAAACGATAGTGGGTTACTTCTCTTTAATAAGAGTAAATCCACTTTGATCTTTCATCATTTATCCTATCGAAAAAAACTTTAGACTTTCCCAGGCCGACCTAGTTCCTACACTCTCTATCTTCACACTGCCGCACTCTTCTACCAGGGGCCAACTGAATTCATACATTCATCTTAACGCTTCTCCCCTCAGTATTCTACCAGGGGCCAACTGAATTCATACATTCATCTTAACGCTTCTCTCCCCCCCCCCCCAGTATTCCGCCCGTACGCCACCGTTTTTTCTCTGTTGTCTGGACTGGTTACATCAAGCATGGCGTTCACGTGTTGATATTAATGTGTATTCAGGCTCGACCTGATATGCGGCCCTTCATCAAGCCTCGGTGCCAGACATCGCTCTTACTTTTTCTCACGTGGCCTGCCTGATGAACATCTGTCGCAATTTGCGCCTCGTTTCTCCTGGCTGGCGACAAGCAGACTCCAGGGGTTGAACCCCTCCCCCCCTCCCTTTTTTATATATTTAATGGAGTTTTCGACACAAGGGCACGTTCATTTACTGACCCCAACAACACGGTCTTAGTTTTGTTTCGTTATCAAAACAAAGTCTCACCTCTATAATTCAATTAGTTCAATGTCTTACAAAACAGCTTTTTTTTTTCCTGCGATGGATTTGATTACACAAATTACACATGTCTTCTTACCTGTCTGTGTCTAAAGGGTTTAGTTACTTGTTTGTTTTCCTGCAAATGTCTACTTACTTGTCGGTCTGTCTTTTTATCTGCTTTGGTGAATTGTCATTCTGTTTATCTATTCAAGCCTTTCCATATGCTTTCATGGATTGTCATTATGTGTTATAATATGGTGAGAATTGACATTCTGCAGGGTGTCGTGTGCCTTCTACATCAGCTTGTATTTAGTAAACATTTAGATGTAGTGATTAAGGTCACCACAGCCAAATGTCGTGGAACTCCGCCCACCTATCTCTCTATAAATAGGAAGCTGAAATATTAAATCCATACCTAGGAAGTTGTAATATCACCACAATGCATAGGAAGTCTTAATATCACAATACCAACATCGAGGTTTACAAAGAGCCGTCTCAGCAGAAAGAAAGTGTTGAGTTGTCGTTCCTAAGACTAAACAAACAAAAAATGTAGGCATAGGTATAATCTTGTGGGCGTTTTGTTATTTCTCCGCGACGGAGTTATTTTTGTCCCATCTATGTAATTTGTTTACTCACATGTCTGATAACACTTGTGTGTACATTATACTTGCCATACTACTAATGACGTGTTTGTGGATTCATTGTTTATATAACATTAAAAAAAAACAAAGGAACTTGTCTGAAAACGAAAAAAAAAACAACAACTGGCGATGAAGTGCTGACTGTAAAGAATGCCACAGAAACCCCTGGTGGTCATTCCCCACAATAATTACCTACCTATTCCACTAATTCCATTGTATTATTCCCACAATTATTTGCTACCTACTGCACCAATCCCATTGTGTTATTCCCACAATTATTTGCCACCTACTGCACCAATCCCATTTTGTTATTCCCACAATTATTTCCTACCTACTGCATCAATCACATTGTGTTATTTATTCCCACAATTATTTGCCACCTACTGCACCAATTCCATTGTGTTATTCCCACAATTATTTGCCACCTACTGCACCAATCCCATTTTGTTATTCCCACAATTATTTCCTACCTACTGCATCAATCACATTGTGTTATTTATTCCCACAATTATTTGCCACCTACTGCACCAATTCCATTGTGTTACTCCCACAATTATTTGCTACCTACTGCATCAATCACATTCTGTTATTTATTCCCACAATTATTTGCCACCTACTGCACCAATTCCATTGTGTTACTCCCACAATTATTTGCTACCTACTGCATCAATCACATTCTGTTATTTATTCCCACAATTATTTGCCACCTACTGCACCAATTCCATTGTGTTACTCCCACAATTATTTGCTACCTACTGCATCAATCACATTGTGTTATTTATTCCCACAATTATTTGCCACCTACTGCACCAATTCCATTGTGTTACTCCCACAACTATTTGCTACCTACTGCATCAATCACATTCTGTTATTTATTCCCACAATTATTTGCCACCTACTGCACCAATTCCATTGTGTTACTCCCACAATTATTTGCTACCACTATTACAAACCAGTGATGTTATTATCACGATTGTTTGCCTCCTAGTCCCCCCCTCCCTCCACCCCCTCCCCACCATCACTTTCAAGACTGGCTGCATCCATCACCCTCTCCTCGATATCTAACAGCCTGTCCGCGGGCACAGGGGGAGAGTCTTTCATCGGTATCACGTTACAAAGTAAATACTTTTACTTTTATCTTCACTTCGTACTGTGTTTGTTTACGTCTTGATAGATTGGTTCAAAAGTGTGTCATGCATTCTCCCCTTAGCATTAAGTAAACTTGGTTTTGGTTGTTTAGGTAGTTTTTTCTTTTCATCTTTGAGCTTGGTGATGACAGTTGTCCGTGATTGTGTTAATGGACAAAAGTTCTACCAGAGATTTTTTTTTTTAAAATAATAAGCGTGGTCAGAAGTGTCTTAACCGGACTTTGAGTCCCAGGACAGACCTGTGTACATGTATTTAGGCATCATTAACGGCAAGCACTGAAATGAATTAAATGCAATTGCTCATTGAGCGTGACGCCCCTAAAAACTCACGAGGTCCCGGGCCAGAGGTATCCGTGATGGCCATTGGGATGGATGAACCAATCTACTGAATGTCTATACATAAGTAAAACTACATCGCCTGGTGTACACGAATGTATGTGTTCTCTTTGTTAAGTGATGGCATGACATTTTTGTCATGTGTTCAAATTGTTATATGGTGAGATGGCAATGGCAAAACTATTTCGTTCATTTAGATCTGTGATGGTATGGCATTTGGTGTCATATGTTTTCTTCTTTGTTATATGGTGAGTTGGAATTGACAAACATATTTGTTCATTTAGATCTGTGTTGAGTTAGAATTAGCAAACATTGTCACTTTAGACTTACAGTATTTGGATCCATTGTTCCAGGGGTCACTACAATATTTGGATCCATTGTTTCAGGGGTCACCACAATATTTGTATCCGTTTTTTCCAGGGGTCACCACACACCAGGGCAATGAGTACCGCATTGAAATTTTCATATCGTATGAAACGCCATAAAACATCACACCATAGACTACCGTTGTATTAGTCTAATAATTATAATTGATGTATTTATATGTTTTGTCGTTAGTGCTACAACCCCGTAACATGGTAAATATACCAACATTACCTTTTTACTTCTTCCATAATGTCACTGACCTTGGAAAAACAAAAAATTAAAATCCTCTCCTAGTGATGCCCTAGAAATGACTCACTCGGTTGATTCACTCAGTAAATAAACATACACACATAAATTGATTACACTGCACATTGTATACATTACATCATCAGCAATAGATGTTTGTAAACCGGAGACGGAAATAAAAAGCTTATCACCTGTAATGAGCAATCTTATATGTTGAAATCAATATAAACATTCGCCCTGTAGTGTGCACATAAAATCTCTAAATTCACCCCAATCGATTATGTGCTTTTGTTATTTTATTTAGCTTTTATTAAAAAAAAACATTATGATTTTTTTTTTTAATGTTTATAATAAATAACTTTTGGGTTAACATATTCTGTTTTAAGTGCAAGCCCTGATCTATCTAGGTCACGTCTGTCGTCGCCAAACCACGTGATGCTCAGCTGTCACAATCGTAGCACTGTGCGATTTTTGCATCGTGACCTACTTGGCTTTTCTTCTTTTTTTTCCATTTGGTCTGTGTATCAGCTGATAGTTCTATAATTAGAACACGGCGCCACCACGCTTGTCGCTATCTAGCACGTGCTACAATGTAAAGATTTATCGTCTTTGTCCCGGGTCAGTGTTAAGGGCAGGCAATAAATTCTAATCAGAAGCCAAAATGGCGGGAAGAAAAAAAAATGGCACCTAAGGTGTGAAAGAGTTGGCCCTCGCAGTCGGTCTCGTGTCATAACAAGACTCCCCATTTGTCTCGTTTTTAGCTCATTAGGTCGCCTGCGGAAAACAATCTTTGCTGACTAAGGAACCTATTAGCTCTGGGGTGGGCAATTTTTTTGAGTCACGGGCCACATTGGGTTCAGGAGTTTTACAGGTGGGCTAGTATTGATTCGAACTAATATAAATATATAAATATATATATATGTTGCGTGCTGGTTTAAGTGCCACTTCTGCTGGGTATTTAGTATGTTGCCAGCCTATGATTCTTTCACACTGTAGCCACTCGTTCTTTTATATACCGACACTTTCAAACTCCGTACAGTCGTATTGATAACAGAGGCACTTGGATTCCGTGTATAGGGTTATATTTATTATAACACAATATTTATTATAACACAAGGTACATCACATACAATATAGTCCAGCCTCAATTCCACTAAGTACAATAACATTAATATCTACTGGTAATCTACTTGTGACCACTCTCGGCTCTATCTAGCAATCTACTGTCCTGATCTATCCCACGTCCCGTTTCTTCAAACTTTTTCCATCAGGCTTAGTGCCCCACCCACTTGTTGGATTGGCTAATTAAACAACTCATTAAAAGGTTAGCGCCCTTTGCCACCTTCGGTTGTGTTCGGTGATATATCTTTTTGTCAAGAATGTCAGTCGACTCCCTCCCTACTCTCGGAACAAAGGCTAAGGTATCATATGTCAAGTCCCTAACCCAGGTCGCTAGAAAACGTAATGACTCTACCCCCAAAGATTTAACCCTGAACTCTTGATTTAACCTCTCAAAGATTTACTTTATATTTTATCCTACATTCTAACTAATGTGTGAGAACCTGTTCTCCACATCTCTCCCCATGACACCAAGCATGATGCAATCATGCAAATAAACAAAAATATCAGCAACAGCTTGTGACAAAAAAAATAATAACAACATCACTATCCATACATTTCGCTAAATATGGCGGAATTGAGACAACAAAAAACACATGAATGTGATCCACATAAATCAAAGTGCAAATAATAATGACATTGTAAGTCAACAGATATGTGATAAAGCCTGATAGCTCAAATTAACAACACCATTAACAAATAAAAAAAAATTAATATAAACAGGGACACTTACAAAATAATAGACTACATTTACAAGCACCTATACATTATTGTTCTTGTATAATAGTTCATCAACCTACATTAGATATAGTAAAGATTAATGAACATCAACAATTCAAAACGAAATGTGAGACTCAGAATGCAATGAGAAGAAAAAAAAATACATGAAAATATATAGTATGGATAAAAGAAACGTATTCACAACAACTGCTGCTAAATAACTGTCCTAAAGATTAATTGAATACAATTAACAAAGTATAAGATTAGGGGTATATTGTAGTAACCATTTGCCAAGACATGTAAGTAATATTTAAACTTGTAATTGTTATCCCCCATTGCTGAGTCGAAATGCCAGTCTCAAACACAGCGAGACAGAATGTCTGCCAATACATTTTGTCTGCCCGGAATGGTCTGAATGTTAAAGCTAAAATCCTGTAACAAAAGTGACCATCTGGCAACTCTATGGTTTCCTAATTTTGTTTTGAATTTATAAAAGCCAGAGGAGCATGGTCTGTCAGAAGAGTGAAGGGGGCACCGAGGAGATACCTGGCAAGCTTAGTGATGCACCATACTATAGCCAACCCCTCCTCTCTATTGTAGCATATCTGGTTTCAGGTGGGGACAGTTTACGACTGAGGTGTAGCGTCCCATTGTGTCCTAATGGCAGGCTGTGGTGGTAACAATATAACACTAGCCTCAATTGGAACAGGGGGCATTAAAACACATGAAATTCCAAAATTAACACATACTGATAACATGCAGCGTAATTATAAATGTTTACATTTAACTTGGCATAGGTATTTACCATTCTACATCATAAGTAATTGTTGGTTTTCAATATACATTTTAACTGTTACTGTTAACAATTTCATGAACAATAAACCACAACAAAATATAGTAGCAAAATAAACATGATTAAAAATTCAACTTACTAGCACTTCAATATTACTATTAAATTCCAGTGTTACAAAGACAAAAAGCTTTTGTCTAGCGCAGTAGGTTACTAATGCACATCATAAAAAAAATGGTAATACAAGGAAAATGACAAAAATTCCATCACCATAGTTAACTCTATTAATATGAAATGAATACATAAATCATATTACACCAAAGCTACTTAGTACCACATAAGATCACGAGCAACAATAATTCCGGCTATAACAGAAGCTGATCTCTTAATAGAATTACAGTAATTCAATCGAACACACATTTCAAATATATCTGATTAAAAAAAATACATTGTTTCCACAGGTGATTCTACTAAACCTTTTTAATCAACCATCAGTTATAAACTGTTTTAGAAATAATAGACATAATAAAATACATTTTAATGAAACCCCGAAATTCTCCAATATATTATTATCTTTAACTAGTTCACATATGAAAACATACACGTTGTGATATTAAGATATGTACCACTAAAAGTGTGCACAATTTCAAATGACAGAGACTTAAATTATGTGGCACAATGTTCTCTCCAGTTACTGTTCATGTCCCGTTCTCTATTAAACCCATACTTTGTTTTTCTCTGTCGGTTATATAGATACCAACGCTCGTTAAATCCTAAGTGTGAGCCTATAGTAAGATATTCACCTGAGTATTGACGCCTAAAATATGGCTCGACACATGCTAATCTTTGACTATCATAAACATTTTCACAGTTACATCTTCGTTTATTATATATCTGTCTCGGCAAATGACAATGACACGTTTCCTGACACGCCGGAACACGCTTCTTTCTTAACACTATAATCCTCGGTCTCTGATAATCATTATTGTCAGTGCCTCTTTTATTAAATGCAACCCCTTTCAAATCTGACGGACATAAACGTTTATCACCACGCCCCGGGACAGTCGGTCGTCGTTCTGGTCTGTTAACTAAATGACTATTGTATGTGGTTTGCTCGATACTACTTTCCATTTCTTTCCCTTGAATACTGTCACTTTTAAAATTATCCATCTTAACTAACGGCTTCACCGAGTCCGTTTTATTTACTATGACCCTCAAACTCTCTTCTACCTTTGCCTGTGAGGTGGCTACCACATTATTTAATTCTAATTTTTCAGCAATCTTCTTAAACATATTTTCTAGAGCTATCACTCTATGCGGTAAACCTTCTACCGACGCCTTTGAGCTCGCGTAATGGTCCATATTTGCCTCTAATGCTTCGATTTTGAACTTAAGAAATTTATTTTCGTCTCTTAACTTTTTATTTTCCTCCCCTAAGATTTCACTTTCTAACTGTGCCTTAGTCATCTCGGCTCTAAGTTTTCGCATGGTCATCTCTTCCCGCCTGTCTTCCCTCTCTTTCTTCTCTTTTTCTATTTCTTCTTTCTCTCTCTCAGTTACATAAGCTCGTAACTCCTTACCAGTATACCCCAGGGCCTTACCAGCTTCTACTAGAGCTACCAGAGTTGCCATGATAGTAATAAATAGTTAGAGGAGAATACAAATGTAATGCAACAAACAAACAAAAAAATGCCTATAAAATTACTCAAAGAAACCGCTAATTAGAAACAAACATAACTAACAACAAAAAAAATAAGAAAAAAAATTAAAACACAAAATCAAATGATTAACAACAAAACTAAATGATGGAACATATTAAAAAAATACAATAAAAAAAATAATTCAACATATATATGTTTTAGTTGTTCCAAGTGGACCCTATTTTAACCTCTACTGTATTCGAAGAAATACAGAATTCCACTAGGAACAACAAACAAATTATTCAGCTGAAGTTATCTAAGAAATTAAATCTACCTTTATAATTACATTGAGTTAACTTGTCGGTAGTCGTCAATTCCAACGTCGATATGAAATTGAAATCACTGTGTAATCCAATATTTGAATGCACCACACTAATTCACTCTAAAAACACAACCGGGTCAGTAATCCAAAGCAAAGTTAGCTCACCCGCACAATTAATTTGGTCAGAAACATCAGCCACGCAGGTACGTCGGCTACTTCAGATACAACAGCCACGTCAGATACGTCGGCTACTTCAGGTACATCAGCCACGTCAGATACGTCGGCTACTTTAGGTACATCAGCCACGTCAGATACGTCGGCTACTTCGGGTACATCAGCCACGTCAGATACGTCGGCTACTTAAGGTACATCAGCCACGTCAGATACGTCGGCTACTTCAGATTCATCAGCCACGTCAAATACGTCGGCTACTTCAGGTACATCAGCCACGTCAGTAAAACAACAACTATTATGTTTCTTGAAATTTGCCATACACATAAGCAGTTACTTCGCTTCAAACAAAATGTTTATCTTCAATAAATCTGTTCAACAACTTGGATCCAACTAACAGCATCAACCACAATGACTAATCACAAACAGCGGTCACAAGTTTTCGTCGGAGGTGCCAATTATGTTGCGTGCTGGTTTAAGTGCCACTTCTGCTGGGTATTTAGTATGTTGCCAGCCTATGATTCTTTCACACTGTAGCCACTCGTTCTTTTATATACCGACACTTTCAAACTCCGTACAGTCGTATTGATAACAGAGGCACTTGGATTCCGTGTATAGGGTTATATTTATTATAACACAATATTTATTATAACACAAGGTACATCACATACAATATAGTCCAGCCTCAATTCCACTAAGTACAATAACATTAATATCTACTGGTAATCTACTTGTGACCACTCTCGGCTCTATCTAGCAATCTACTGTCCTGATCTATCCCACGTCCCGTTTCTTCAAACTTTTTCCATCAGGCTTAGTGCCCCACCCACTTGTTGGATTGGCTAATTAAACAACTCATTAAAAGGTTAGCGCCCTTTGCCACCTTCGGTTGTGTTCGGTGATATATCTTTTTGTCAAGAATGTCAGTCGACTCCCTCCCTACTCTCGGAACAAAGGCTAAGGTATCATATGTCAAGTCCCTAACCCAGGTCGCTAGAAAACGTAATGACTCTACCCCCAAAGATTTAACCCTGAACTCTTGATTTAACCTCTCAAAGATTTACTTTATATTTTATCCTACATTCTAACTAATGTGTGAGAACCTGTTCTC